>VSDK01016836.1:342697-418216 GCA_009767595.1 Symbiodinium kawagutii
ACTCTTTCTAGCTAAACCCACAATGTGCGGAGGCATCGGACCATCCCAAGAGATGCTTGAGGTTTTTTAGGCGCTGGCTAGCATGTACTTTGGGATATGTTTGGATTTATTAAAGTAAATGATTATATTATATGTGTATGTAGAGGTGTTCGAAATCTGTTGGTTCACAGTAACACTTCGCTCTTCGCACGAGGCTTTTAATGTTGAAGCTGGGATTGATTTGTCCATCTTCCGATGGCTCACCTGAAAATGCGTCAATTTCGCGCTTTGAACTCAGAATGCCTCAAAGCAAAACCATCTCAATATGGATGAAAGGTGAGCAAGAAACCATGATACATAATGAATGGTGATCCCAGTCACCAAAACTGATCAAACCTGGATCACCACCATTTACCAATGAAATATGACATTTGGTATTTGGTGATTCTGGTAGTTGCAAGTTGTATTCCTTTGGACAAGATGAATGGATATGCTGATATGCCCTACAAATCCCTACCACTTGTTAGGAGCTGTCCTGCTCGTTGCTGCTCACAGCGTGCCAACCACTGTGGGTACACGATGGGCAAACGTCTCAAGACGTGGAACTTTCACCATTTGTCGTTGAGATGGCTACACAAATCCAACACAGATGCTGACGTGGTTGTACCACCGTGATTTGCTGTTGATCAATCAAGGTACCTTGAACCATCCTCAGCATTGTGTGCTTGGTGCTGTCCTTGCATGCCGGCGTTTATATCCCAGGGCGATCTTTATCCTTTATAGGTCCTTCATCCGTCATCCAACCAAGGTGTACTTCTCGGTGCTTTGCCCACCTTCCTTTTGCGGCCTGGGTCCTGGTGGCAAGTAGTATTTTGCTGGCTGTTTGTGAGGTGGCAGCTAAGGAGCCAAGCCTATCCGTGATGCCTTTCAAGAAGCTACCAGGAGTGGCCAGTGATCAAACAATAATTTAGCCTTGTTGAGTCTATGACATTATGATTGCCCATGGTAAATCCGATATCATCTGCCGAGCATTGTCGACAATCAGTAGCACAATGTGCTGGAATCCATGCGAATCATTCACTATCATTGACCATTTCAATCTATGAGTTCTGATCATCAATAGTCATTGCCATTGTTTTTCAATTCAGTCAAGCCATTTACTTGTGACGACACATCAGAAGCCCCGGATACTTTAAGGTATCTTCAAGATCGCAGCACATACGGAACCTATTGCCATCATGAAATATCATTCACTATCATTGGAGCGGCGCTGATCGTACCATATTGCCGATGGTGTTCGATGATTGCAATACTTCACAGTCACCAGAATTAAAACATGAATCACTAATCATGAACTGTCTGCGTTAATATCCATTTATCATGAATTACAGTTAGTTTTTGCCACAAGGAATCATTCAAGGGCATTGCAATTGTTGCAACCAACTACGTAGTTGATGATTGTTCCCCATGATTCCCAGCCATAGGAACACCCTGTCTTCATCGTAACAAAGCAGCTGTAGAGTCGCAAGCGACTCATGGTTCTGGTTAACGATGGTTAGTGATGGTTTGTGATCTTTTGTGATGGTTTCTGATGGTCAAAGACTCAACTATCAATGAACTGATAAAATAACTACTACGAACCATCATTAACCATCATATTCACATGGTAATATTGACTCAAGCATCCCATTCACCATCATCAGTCACTGTTAAAAACGATGATTCTTCGGCCGCCCTTTTTGAGCGCCAACGGCTTCGGCGCTTGAGGTGGAGCCCAAAGACCAGCGGCAACGGACCACACGAGTTGTGACATGGCTGCGAACGCTTCATCGGGGCCCGCGGTGATGAAAGCTCCAAGATTCATGTGGTGGTTTCCCAAATTAGGGGCCTCTAAAAAATGGCTGGTTTATTACTATGACTATTCATGGATGATTTAGGGGTACCCCTATTTTGATTCAAACATTTTTTATTTTCCCTAGTAACATTACCAAATGGTTGGTTGGTTGACTAAGATTTTTCATGGGCTTTGAAGCCACCAACCAGTATGTCACTAGGTCACGAGGTATTTCTCACTGGGGCTGCTACCACTGCTGAATCAGTGTGTCAACTCACTGATATTTTGCCATTTGGTAGATTCAATATTTTTCTGGGATGATATGGGATTATCGAGCCTAATTCAACAACAACTTGGTTGGGGATGATCCAACCATGTCCAACCCATTTATCTCAACCACAATTTTCTCGCGATCAAGGACAACAAACCGCAATGATCTACTTTCAGTATTGGGAAGATTGCAGTGAGGAATTCAGTTTGTTGACTTCATCAACTCAGGTTGATGTTCAGTGGCGATTTGCCAAGATAGTTGTTGATCACAGGTTCCGAGTTCCACCAGCTTGGCTGTTCCCTGCTGGGAATATTAGTTGAGAAAATTGCAAGAATCACTGGATGCACTTTTGTGCACTGTTGCCTATGATGATTTAGTTTTATCAACCCGCTAGGAGTATCTTCGAATCGAGGCTGATATCCGCAGTCTCAGTATTTGGCGCAGCTTAATTTTGATATAGCAAAACCTATTCAACTATTATACTGATTAGATTAGATCGATATATTTGGCTATCCTATTCAAATATCAAAGTCTTACACAACCAGACTCAATAGTCTTATGATTCTTGTCGAAAGGTGTATCAACCATTGTTAACCATCCTCAAGCGTACACAATCCCTGGCCCTTTGTGGGTGCTTGGCATGCCGGGTTGTCGACAACGCGAACCAAGTCTGGTTGCACTGGAACTCTGGAGCTGCAGACGCCTTTGAAATACCCATGCAAACTGGCTATGGATCAATATTCACCAACCAACAAAGGGGATAATGACCAACCAATGGCAAGGAAAACAATGGTTAATGATAGGGGAAGCAGGGGTACAGGGTTTTGACCCACAGCCAATTGAGAATTCCCTTCGAAGAACCGTTGCCGTTGATCCTGAAGGCCAAGAAATGATTTTCGTTCATGTGAGCAACAGCTTTTATTTACAAATGAATTGGCTAGTCCATCGCTCATGTATAGTTTTTTGATTTGATGACTTGCGTACGCTTCATACGTAACGTGGGCCGCTTACGCATGCCATCAACTCAACATGTTCACAACCGGATGCAGGTGCGAACGCTGCGAAAACCATTGTTAGCCATCATTTACCACTATCAACCATTAAATGGTATAATTGATTAACCATTGTCCACCAGCATCAATGGTTGATTAGTATTATGGTTAATCACCACGATTATTAGTGGACAATGGTCAATCAATAGTAGAGAATGGTTATCAATGGTTAAATCATTGGTTAATCTACTATTAACCATGGTCCACCAGCATGAACCAATAGTAGAAGTTATCAAACCATTATCAATTCTTATCATCAGCCATTCTTGGCGATCTCAGAGTGACTCTCAAATGCTACATAAACAGTTTCCATGGGACTTTGTATATCAGTCTCTCTCTTTGTATGTCTTCTGCGGGCACATAATTCACATACATAATATGACATGATATATGTGTATATTACTTTTATCGAAGGAAGTTTAGAAGTCTAACTTCCGACAATATGGACAACCCAGCTAGGGTAGATCGCCTGAGCAGATGTGTGAAAGAAGAGATGTGCGAAAGAAGAGATGTGAGCAGATGTGTGAAAGAAGAGATGTGTGAAAGAAGAGATGTGTGAAAGATGAGAATGCGAGCGCGCCAAAATGTTAGGAAAGTCGCGAAATGCTGTGTTTTGCAAGGTTTTGTGCCTCAGGAGGGTCCAGAAGGGTACCTCGCTAAAGCGGCGGGTGCGGACCACTGTGGCGGAAGGTGTGTGCCAAAATCGTGAAAAAACTTAGGCGTGAAGCACATTTGGAAGTCAAAATCGTAAAAACATGTCAGTGTCGGAGCACTTTTGGAAGTTGCAACTTGCAAAATCGTTCAAAAACCTAGGCGCGAAGCACATTTGGAAGTCAAAATCGTAAAAACATGTCAGTGTCGGAGCACTTTTGGAAGTTGCAACTCGCAAAATCGTGAAAAAACCTAGGCGCGAAGCACATTTGGAAGTCAAAATCGTAAAAACACTACATGTTCGGAGCACTTTTGATGACTCATGATTCTCAAAACTGGCACGCTGCCTGCGCGCGAAGCAAATTTTTAAGATAAAATCTCGTACCAAAAGAAAAACTGCAATTTTACTAGCGTTTCGGGCCACTTTTCGGAGATGTCATATGATCATGAAAATTGGCACGCCGCCTGCGCGCGAAGCACATTCTCACGTCCGAAGTCGCAAAAACTCGTGGTTTTTAACAAGTTTTGAAAGTTGCATGTCCGAAAAAGTGCACGCGGCCAGGGCGAGAAACACATTTTGAAGCAAATGTGTCAAAACACAGCACGTTTTGACACTTTTTGAACACAGGAGACAAAAGTAGGAAAACACTTGCGTTTCGCGTCACTTTTCGTGATTTATGCGGCCAAAATGTGCACAACGCTTGCGCGCCAAGCACATTTGCAGGTCAAAAGTAGCAAAACACTTGATGATCGGAACACCTTTGCAAGGTCCAATTATCAAAAGTGGCCAAACACCTAGATGGATAGATAGATAGATAGATGGATAGATAGATAGATAGATAGAATAGCTAGAATAGATAGATGGAATAGACAGATGGATAGCCAGATTCAGATGGCTAGATGGGTCGATAGATAGACAGATAGGTAA
Organism: Symbiodinium kawagutii; assembly: GCA_009767595.1. Taxonomy (NCBI): domain Eukaryota; class Dinophyceae; order Suessiales; family Symbiodiniaceae; genus Symbiodinium; species Symbiodinium kawagutii. Next base: position 347,413 of record VSDK01016836.1, read on the forward strand.
ACGAAACGAGAGTCAGATAGATAAGTAGATAGATAGTCAGGTAGAAAGACAGAAAGATAGACAGATGGACACATAGATGATCAGACAAATAATTCGGTAGATAGATAGACAGATAGATAGATGGGCAGATAGATAAATAGATAGATGGACAGGTAGATAGATAGATACATAGACAGAAAGATAACGAGATAGATAGTGAGGTAGATAGAAAGACAAGTACATAGGCAGATAGATAAACGAATAGATCATCAGATAGATAGATAGACAGTCAGACAGACAGAAAGAAAACTGATCCACTGATAGAAAGATAGCTAGACAGATAGGCTGCCAGTCAAGTGGCCAGATCGATGCTCACATTGGTAGGAAGTCAGGCCCAAGTGATGTTCAGTTCTCGGATCCCTCGGACAATCAATCGTCGCAACCACAACTGCACACTCCTATAGTGCTCCTATCTTGGAAACTTCCGCCACCGCCTTGTGCGGTACTACTGGTATATACATTATACTTACTTATTCGTATACACATCATGTTAAACACCAAAACACAAGCTTATATCAAGTGCAGGTTTTGATGAAGTTATTTAACTTCATTCACCTTCGAAGTAGACATTGATCACCCACCGCCAACTTCCTGGGGACCCCATGGGCCCCCCAACTCCAGTGGTGTTTCTCGGGGCAGCCAGCAGCCTGCGCGGTGGTTCAGGTTTGTTTGCTTCAGCTTGATGTACATTCTTTGGACCACAGCACCACGGCATCTGGGGTCAGCTAAGGGCACTTGTTGGATGGTGCTTGGGCGGTCCCAGGATATCATGAGGACTCGCTTCTAGGTGTTCCCTAATTTTCGTGAAGATCTTCATTCAGAAACGCCTTTCTTGGCATTTTCACCCACAGCCAGTATGACAATTTTGCACAGGACCTGGGAGGTCAGCACCCAGGCGGACTGAGCGTGCAGAAATCCTACTGGTGACCCTTAAGGGTTCCGCAGGTCATGTCAGTTTGTCCACTGGCCCATTGATTTTTGAGGTGTGGGCTTCGGTTCGCTGGTGGCGCCCTTTCTGATCTTCACTTTCAATTGGAGAGGGTATGGACTGGTGCTCATTGATGGAAAAATGATGTCACCAAAACGATGTCTGGCTGGTGGTTTCAGATATGCTTTTTTCCAACCATAACTGGTGATGGTTATCTGACTGACCAATCATGAATCATGACCAATTCTTTTTGGGAGCAACTACCCACCAACCAGATGTTTATAGGATCCCTTTCCCGTTTCTATTAGTGGCTGGTGTTTTAAACGTTTATTATTTTCAGCACTATTTGGGATGGTGGGTTGATAAACTAGCACTTTTCATAGGGGGTTGAAACCACGAAGCAGGTTATATAGATGCTTTCCTGTCTGGTATCGGATTTTACACAGATGTCTAGAAAATATACAGTAATGTCATACCCATATGTAATGCGCAGTGTTATACGCAGAATTCTGCATCGCCGGAGTCAGTCAATGGTATGATGTTCGCCCCAGCCCAGCAGGTTGACATGATCTGAGGCCACCTACTACGCTCAAGTGCAAGCCTTCCAGTGGCGAGTGGCTGCCACCTGACGAAGCTGGATGGGGATGGGGATGTCCCAGGCATCACATTGCTGTGCTAAATTGGTTGTCCTTTAGTCATATGGCTGTCATCAGATGGTTGGTTTGAAAAAGCAGGCTTGCTATTGCTTGCAGCATGATTACCTATATTACCTAGCATATATAATATGTATATGCATACATTTGCACGAATGGATTCTCATCAAATGCCAACTGTTTATGCTTGGGATCAGTATCAGCCATTTATCGAAGAAGCAAAGTCACCTACTACTACCACTGGACACAATGGACCGTCCACAACTTCAGTGTCCCTGCGCAACTCTCTGTGAAAATTTGGGGTCCCAAGCGATCTCAAGCACATCGCACCGTTGAGTGGCAGCCTATTCTACTTGAGGGTTAGTGATATGAAATTGCAGCAGCCGGCAAGCCAATCAATTTGCGGATAATGGATGCTTGCTGATGTTTACCAAAATTCAGGTTTCTGAACATTCAAATTTCCCAAACACTGCCTGTTTTGAGATTTCTGATCACTTCCTTGCTTGATCAACATGGGGCATTCTTGCCGGCATCCACTGAGTCACAAAGTGTCCTCCTCTGGATATGCAGTTTTTACATTGCTAAGATAACAGTAAGATACGGTGAGTATACGCAACGGCTTATCAAATACTCAGCGCCATTGTTTCCCTTCTGTTTCTCTCTGAACTTCTGCAGCATCCACTCAGTGCCTAGGTAGCCGGAGAACAGGGCAGTAGCTGAATGCTCTAAATTTGATAAGCATTCCAGAAAATAGAGCTAGATACATGTTCTTGTGCTCTTGGCTATAGATAGATTATATTTTTTTTGCACGACTTCCTCTTTGATCAGTTCGACTGGCATTTTCGGAGCTTATTGTGCAAGTTGGTCTTTTGATGTTGTTTTTGTCTATCCCCTCTCCAGACCATGAATGGAATGATAATAACGTGGAATCATTCCAATCATTCATGCATCATTTACAATCATTTTGATTCTAATCATTCATGGCGTTTTGATCCACGAATCTCAGGGCTTGCCTCATTCCCAGGCGTTGTTTTGGTCCTGCTTCGGCGGCGTGGAAATGCTGCGCGACTTTGGCTTGGCGGAAGATCTCAGGAGCTGAGTGGGAGCAACCAGCCAAGGAGCCAAGGAGCCCAGGAGCCAAGGAACCCACCGAAAATGCCCTAAGCACATGGTAGAAATGGATGGTTGATGCATGTGCGGCAGGTGAACATGTCGAAAATGGATGGTTTTGCCAGCGATTTGTGGATTGATTCGTTGATTTGTTGAATCAATTGTCCAGTTGATTGAGTGCGGAGCTTGTCAACACTGGTTATGCCAGTTGGTATATTGGTCCATGGCGGTATAGTTGGTAATTGGTATGATTCACACGAATGAATCCCCATGGCTAAACTGATGGTGGTTTATTACAATGGATTTGGCCTTACTGTACGTAGTGGATTAGCTGCCTTTCAACCGGTGATGGGATTAATTGTAGTGGTCAGCGGCCAGCGATCACTGTACGAATGCTTGTTACCCTTCGGTAAATTAACATGGCAATGGAAAATCACCATATTTTATAAGGGAAACCCCAGGAAACCACAATGTGGTTTGACATATAAATGGTAGATTCTCCATTGCCATGTTAGTTTACCAGAGGGTACCACTTTATTGGTTCGTTCAGGTGGTGTAGTGAGCTAGTAGGACATTAGAACAGAAACATCATCAGTGATTTCAATGGGAACATAATCATTGCCGGCTGATTTGCTTGTCATTATTATAGCTCGTTATGGCAATCACTTTTAACGAACAATCTGTTGGTATCAACATCTGCCAGTTTCAAAGTGCTTCAATGAACCAGTAACATATACGAAATCTACACATAGTCAGTTTCCATTTTTTGCATATATATATATATACACACATACACGTCTTACTATTGCATATGATTTTTAGCATCTCTTTTCAAATATATTTGCTCACCGGGAACAAATGGAGCTACCTTTTTTCAAGCTGATCGCCCACGTTGCCTGCAAAAATTGTTTGGTCTTGCATGGGCTGCATCAGATGATTGCTCAGTTACACCATAGCATTGACATATTGGAGACATACTCAGAAAGAAAAAATAACATCTATTTTTAGAAATGTAATCATGTCATGTGCTGATCATGCATTGATGTCTTATGTCGTTTCACCGTTGGCTCCCGGTGAACATATATATATATGTATATTGTAGATGTATGTAGCTTCAAACATATATTTCAATACTCAAAGATGATTAACATTCCTGAAGCGTTCCAGTTTTCATCCCCGCGACCGGGATGACCCAGATTCTGAAGCATGACAGTGGAGCTCAGCCCAGGAGCAATGTTTGGAAAGAGCAATCCTGGAACTCAGCTGTGGATTTCACCATAGGCTGCTTGACATCTGATGATTTTCAGCTCTCGTCGTGACATTCTTCTGCTGGTGACACGGTACGTTGATGCCTGGGGGTGCGGTGGGAGCCGCGCCATGTGTCTTGTTGTTGCCAAACAAATGGGTTGATTTTCCGTTTTTAGCCTGATCATTCTTCTGTACCTTGATGGCTATGCACACACTGTTGAGCTATACAGTGAACAATCACTAGTTGTTTGCACAGCTATCTATGATGATTTATGGGTGGTTCGACGCCATTTGTAGAGACCATGAATGACAAATGCAGAGGGATATACCTAACTCGTTCACCGTTTCGGTTGGCCTCCTTTGCAAAAAAAATGCAATGTATATAGGTAGAATGAAGCATAATTGATTCAGATTGAGTATAATGCATGCATATATACACCTACATACAGCTACATACCCACATATTTGTGTCTCTTTTCCATACAGGAGCGACTTGGATATCACTGCATGACTGCATAGAGATGCGCATGGTGACATCATGTCACGCAGATCCCGTCAGTAGATGGTGCGGCTCAGCATGGAGAGGTTGTGGCCTTGTCTTCTTCTGCGAGCTCGTGCTGGGTATCTTGTCGCTGGGGCATGTCATGGTCTCACAGGTTACGGTCATGGCTCCGTGCCTTCCTTCAGCCATTGCTCATACGAATCTAATGCATCTCCGGTATCCCAAAAGGGTTGGGAAACCTGCGGTTGTTGGGGGGCATACGGTGACAGACCGTGTTGCACCCCGGAAGGTCCGCACACTCCTTGGTTGCACGGCTACAGGGAAAATGTATGAATAGCCAAGCAGTCAATGTGTTTTCAGATCCTTGCAGTATGGTTCTAGCCAATGAGAACAGTGGGTGTTGCTTTTTGGAGGTGTTTGGACGCAAGCCAGTCGGTTTACAGACTTACATTTTTTTCTTCTGGTGCTTTTTTTAGTTTGTCAACTAATTGCAAAAACAGATTTGATATTGCAAATTGCCTTCACACATCAGTCAAATACATGAATACCTAAAACTGAAAAATCTTTTCATCCCAACAGAATCACTAGAGTCTTAGGAAGTTCGCAGTCAGCAAAGCCCATGGTGTTAAATCTGCTGCATGGAAAGAGTGGTTGCTGGATATGACAGAAGTTCAACCTAAAGCACGTGCGATTCGAAGGCCTCCTCAGGGCTCATTTGAGTACCCGAACAAACAGGAATACGTGGGAGAACGCATATGGCTATGGGTCAAGCGGTTAACCAACCAATAGTGGGGGATAATGACCAACAATAATAGTGGGAAAACAAGGGTTAATGATGGGGGAAGCAGGGGTACAGGGTGAAGTTACCCACAGCCATATGATCTTCGTCATGTGAAATTTCTGATCAAACCAGTGAGTGAGCAGGATCAGACTTCTCACATGCCAACTGTCACATTCTGCGTCTTCTTCCAAAGCCCCTCAACTCCAAGCCCAAATTCTGGAACCCCAAACTACAAGGTCCAGATGGGTGTTTCTCAGAATGACGGTACCCCTGAATCATACACTATTCATCATTTGTAGGGATGAACCAGCCATTTTTGGTGTCCCCTGTTTTAAGAACCCCCCCAGATGTTGATGAAGGCAACCAAGGAAGCATGTACCATACATGGATCTACATGGTCTGTTGGGGGGATTGAGGTGATCAAAATCCATTTCTGGCGCCAGCTGCAGGTGTCTTATGTCAAGATGCGTCGGCAAAGAGCCACTGGTCAGCAGACCACGGCTGCGTTGACTCAAAGATCTATGAGCGGCCTTGAAATGGGGGTTTCTTAAGATAGGGAGCCCCAAAAATGGTTGGTTTACTAACTACAACTGATTAACATTGAAACTCCCATATTTCCAGTATTACCCTCCGGTAATCTGACATAGCAGTGGAACATCATCATATTTGATAAAGAAACCCTGGAAAACCATCAATAATTGCTGGATTCTTCATTGCTATGTTAGATTGCTGGAGGGTAATAGCAGATCTTATAATAGTATTTATCGCTTGAAGTGGTTATAATCTCCCATTTTTGGTTGTACAATTGCCTCTTGTGTTACTTATCATCAACACGACAGGGCATTCGGTAATTATGCTGAATAATCCTTACTGTTGCTATTATTAGAAACATGATGGTTACCATCATCATTGGTTATTGTTCATCGTCTTTATTTGGCATCTATTGTCAGCCATCTCTTGCTGTGGCTTCTTTAATCAACCACTTGAGAGTGTCAGTGGTTGACATTGTCAGAACTTGAGGGCTGTGTTGTTGCTGCCCAGTTCACACGGGATGAAACACGCTGCCCGGCACCACATAACATTTCACAAGTCACAATTTTGTAAGTGCAGCCTCCGCAAGTGTTTGACATTCCATCACCCTGAAGGAGGCAAGTATTTCAATGACGTCCATTTGTCCGGTGATCACATATTGCTTGCAGACATGGGTCTGAACTTGAATTCGATGTGAACCGTTGGATGCGTGTCCAGATAACGACAGAAACGGCTGTGTCAGCAGTTTTTGGCTTAGTACAAGCTCACCATTGATGGCATTTGACGATCTAATATACGGATTTCTGATCATTATTGACATTATATCAATCTTCATCGAACTTATCTTGATTTATATTGACTTCCTATGTCATTCGTTGGTTTTCACTGCACAAAATGGCCGACTAGGACTTGGGATTCCCTGAGGCAAAGCAGCAGAAGCCACAGCCAAGAGCCTGCAGACATGCAGCATGTTGGTGTCTTCCATGCAGGCGGGCTCGCTGCTGGTCAAGCCATGGGTGTTTCTCTTCATCCAACTGGGGGGTAACCCCAAGTCTCATGCTTCGGATTTTGCAAGTAAATGGTTAACCTGGATGAGTTGGGGGGTCCCCGATGGCTTGAGATACACCCAGTTGGTTAATGATGCGATCTCGACCTGTATGGCTGGTTGTACGCGAATTCCAGGTGTATACCCAACTCATAGGTACCGGTAACTGCAGCATTTTTGTCAAGGTTTGCTTGAAATTCATGTAGGCAATTCCCAAAACCCTGTATTGATCGCTGTTGATAGGGATTAAACATACAGTACCTAGGAAGTAACCAGTAGATGATGCTTAATTAATATATTCTTGGCTATCGTTGGTCAATCACTTCTCTTATCAAGCATCTTCAACCCGTTTTTGAGTATCATGATTATGAGTTACTGAGTATCATGATTATGAATTACTAGCCATCATTCACCATCATTCACAGTAAATTCACCATCAATTCACGACCATTCACTGTCAATTCACCATTATTCATTTTCCATCATTCATTCACCGTCATGAATTCACCATCATTCACCACTTTTAACGACTCTCAACCATCATTGACCATCATGAAACATCATTGACCATCCTTAACCGTCATTAACCATCCTTAACCATCATTAACCATCAGAGTCACCAACCATTCACCATCCTTAGCCGCTCTTCAGCATCGCCTCCAGGACACGGATGGCTACTTGATGCGTGGCCAGGCGCAGGGCGGCGCAGGGCAGGGGTTGAGGGCCCAGCATCGCTGGTTGGAAGTGGAACTCCCATCGTTGCTGGCACCGTGTCACGACGACTGGTATTCTACAAGTATATATGGCTGAAGACTAACCAGGTATACCAGGTATACTGAATATGATATATGGCTTGATAGTAAGTATCAGCCATAATGGGATTAGGGATTGATAGCTGAATAGTGGGGATTAATAATATGGATTAATGGCTTAGTAATAGGGATTGATAGCTGATAATCAACTCAATGGTTAAACATGTCAAACAACTACTATATGATGAATCACTTGGTATATGACTTAATACTAGGGATTAGATGGATTTACCAGGTATCCACCAACCATTAAAGTTTTCGCAAGGGATCCAAAAGCCACCAAGTAAGGTATAGGTTAATGATAGGGATTCATGGATGATACTCACCAACGATAATGGTTGAACAATTACTTTATGGGTGGTTTCTCAAAATGCGGGGCCCCCAAAACTGGTCGGTGTGCTACTACAAATGATTAAGATTGGATGATTTGGGGTACCCCAAATGATTGTTTCTCTCACCTATTGATTGAGCATATACTTTCTGGTACACTGACCTGGTGGAAAATCCGACTATTTATAGCTGGTTTACCTAAGAAAACTGGTGAGTTTTTGCTTCCAAGTTAGTTTACTACTGTTGATGGAGGAAATCCTGCACCAGCTGGTTGGTTGCTTACCCCATTATTTATAGTGTTTAAACCATTCCAGGTGGTGCAGGATTTCCTCCATCAACAGTAGAGTGTAATCGATTGCGAGGCAAAGCATCTTTCTGGCATACATTCAATAAGGTGTTAGGTACACCATTGTTGGCAAACAATTGTTATCCGCATTTAGTGTTCCCAATACTTCAACGTTACCCAACATTATCATCCATTATTGTGGGTTATGAAGCACTACTTGATTGCTCTGCAAACCCTTTTTAGTTGTTGGTTGTACTGATGGGCATCTTTCTGGGTCAATATCCAGCAACATGTGAACATCCCAACAGTGGTTCGCAGATGTGAACAGTGGTGGGTAACTGACAGCCGCCTATGATGCTACTTGCCCCAATGAGAATAGCAGCTCATTGTTGGCGATATCTAGTTTTGACAATGCTGAAACTATTGCATATTCAATGCCTGCAAGAAATATAAGAAATTCGTTGCTTTGCATGAGTTTTGCCGGCACCCTATGAAAAAGATGTGACCAAATTAGACCCGGGAAGTCGCAACAACGGTTGTAGGTGAGTTCAACAGGTGAAATATTATTTTGTTACAAGGGGGGCCTCAAACATCATAAGTTGGTGAAGATTCGCCATGTAACAAGCTAATCGTTCTACCAGTCACGAAAATTCTCAGAGTTGATGTTTCACCCTCCCAAAATTCAGGCTCGAAATGATCGAAAAGCAACAGGCCGGTGGACTTTTTTGTCCTGATAACTGATGTTCAGCAACTTCGCCAACTTGAAGGGATCCTTATTAATCCACTTTATGTTCAAGGATTCTGTTTGAATAATCCACTTTATTGGATCCTTACCACCAAGGTTCCACATGTTGGCCTTGGGCCTTGGTTGGGAACCCACCTGGGTTCCACCGGTACGACCCGTGTCCAACCCGGTGGTCAGCAGGCGTCAGAGCTATTGTCTCGCGTGGCCTCACAGCAGCAGCAGATGCAGGTGTAGCGCTTGAGACTGTTGCAAGGTACCCAAGGGTTGGTTGGTTGGTTAGTTGGTTGGTTGGATCATAAGCCTTAATAAGCAATGATAGATGGGATATACATGGATATACCATCTATAACTGGTTGGTTGGTGACTTGTTGAGTTGGGAGGAGGCTCTCTGCTTGCGGATTCGGCTGCTGGTGTGCCAGGGGGGGTTTGCAGCTGCCGGGAAAAAGCCACCGCGCCAGGAGCAGCGCCAGGCATTGACGAGGGAACTCATGGAAGCTCGTTGCTTGGAATGCAAAAACGAAGAGGAGTCCATTTTTTGATAATAACTTAATAGTAATGATCATAGTATTGATGATGATGATGATGATGATGATGATGATGATGGTGATGATGATGATGATGATGATGGTGGTGATGATGATGATGATGATGATGATGATGATGATGATGATGATCGTGATAGTGATAGTGATAGTGATGGATGATGATTACAACTGAACAATATGACAATGATAACGATGATAATGATAGACCTGCTTTGTTTAGATACCTGTAAATGCAGCGTGATGAAAAAGCATCCGTTTACTAGGAGCATGGCGCTGAGTTTCTTTGATTTTTCAGGTATCATTACATCAGGTAGGTTCTTCACATGGATCCAAAAGAAAAGCAAATCTATTACCCAGATGCTCCATGTATGGTAAATATATTGTTTCTTCACTGGCCATGTCAGAGTCAAACATGCATCACTGAAGCGTCACTGATAGCGCTGTTGCTCTCTCCAGAGTGCTAAGTGTCACTGATAGCGCTCTTGCTCTCTCCAAGCGCTAAGTGAGCACATGCAAACGCTCACTTTTTTCCGCGTCTTGAGCCAAAGGCAATTCGTACACTTCTCGATTTGAGCGACTTCATCCTTCTCTGATCGTGTCATCCCTTGCAGGGGCCATGCTAGTCTGATAAGCCTCTGATCTGTGCGTGTCATCTCTCGCAGGGGCCATGCTAACATGCCTGGCAAATGGAATCTGTCTCCTCACATGCACACAACTCTCAACACTCCTCCTCAGATGCCATCTGCCCATCATGTTTCAAGATGCCTTCGTGCCTACGGCAGGTCAAGCTTCTCGAATGCCAAGAGCAGAGCGGGCGATCAACAACGCCTGTCTTCCAAGCACCTTCGTCAAGGCATCTGCCAAAATCAATTTCCCAGATCTGTACTTCAAAGAAATCGAATGTTCATTGAGTTGGTCACGCAAGGCTGCCGCTCTGACGCAAAAATGGCGGTTTCGCCATGATGTCACACTATGCATGATGTTTGCAATGCACCCGGTGTTGTCAGACAGAAGCTCCACTTCAAAGTCCGTGCCTGCATCCACCAAAACTCGCAGCAAATTCAGGAGGGCAATGCTAGTGACAGACCCGAGGCCTGCTGCCTGGATCTCAGCTTCCACAGCACTTTGAGCAGCCAAACTCTGCCGCACGCTGCTCCACTGGACTAAGTGTCCATTCACCATGGCTACAACGCCGCTTCGGCTCTTGCTTCCACCAGGCGCAAAAGAAGCATCGGCACTGACGCTCACCTCCAAGCGCTCAACACCTGCAGCTCCTCCTGTGTAAGCAAGTTTGCACTCCATAGTTCCAGCCAAGTACTTCCAAACCTGGTGGCACCACTCCAGCACTTGACGTGGATGTGTGACAAGCAAACTTCCAAGGGCACCTACCACTGCTGCCACATCTGGCCGGCTTCTTTGCGAAGCCCACAGCAATGCACCAACCTCCTTTTGACCTCTTCGCAGGAGCTGCTTGTACTCGTCACACTGACGGTCATCGAACTCAGGCTTCCGACCTTCTGTAACTGTCGGCAATGACTGTGAGCCTCTGCACATCTCGCCAAAACCACGCTCTTTCAAGCAGTTCTGAAGGTATGGAATTTGGTGACATTCCAAAGCTCCATCGCTGCAGCTGAAGGCCAGGCGCATTCCGAGAAAGCCAAGCTCTTGTTTCTCTTCGAAACCAGCAGCAATCTCTGCACACCAAGTCTCGTCAAGAGGATTTTTCAAAACTCCTTGGTCCTTGACTTTCCAGCACGACTTCACAGCTTCACGCAATGCTACCAAAACATCTGCTTTCGCCGCAAGGAGAATGTCATCAACGTAGAACAAAGCATAGGCCACAATGCCCTGTGTTGGACAAACGAGGATCCACACATGTTCCTGAGGATCTGCAGGCTTCAGGACAGCTTTGCTTTGGCTGGGCAACACGACCTCAAAGTTTCTGAGCGTGTCATTCCGGGTGCTGGACCAATGCTTTGGAGCAGCACGCAGCCCGTAGAGAGCACGTTTCAGCCACCACAGCTCGGCTTGCTGCGCTAGGCCAAGCTTCTTCAGCCAATGAGGAGGACTCACCAAAATCATAGGATCACCTTCTGGAAGCAACGCGTACAGGAAAGCTGCGTTGACATCCAGGATGGAGAGGGAGAACTTCCTCAACACAGCCAGCAGCAGGACGCACCTAGTGAAAAATGCGTCTGGCACTTCGCTGCGATTTTGCAAACTCTTTTCGGCTTCACTTTGGAAATTTCCACAGACACAAATTCTAGCCTTGTGCTTGTACGCCACTGAGCCACTTTCTGACGGACCCTCGGCCCTGGGCTTTTTTACCAAGACAAGCTTGCTTGGCAATGGCTGCGGCACTTTCTGTCCTGCTAGGCGCATGGCTTGAAGGTCTGTTGGAAACACACGCGTCATCACTTTCATGCTGTCAAGGTTCCCAAGCTCTTCTCGCACTCCAGCTTCCCACTCAGCCCTCTCAGCTTCTGGGGCATTGAAAGCATCTTTTGGTTCCACCGAAATGTTGACCAGAGGATCTGTTTCCAAGTTCTCCGCAACTTGCTCCATCCGGTGCATCTCATTTTCTTGGTCAGGAGAAGGAAGCCAGTACTTGTCTGGACCAGGGGCAGCAGCACATGCGGAAACTATCTGCGAAACTTCACTGCCAGGCGGCGCTGCTACAGACTCAAAAACAGTCACGCCTCTCCACGCCCTACCATCCGGAAACAAAAGCCTTGCCGGATCCTTTTCAGTCCAATTGTCTGCTACCACATGCCTTTTTCCATCATCTCCAAGCATCACAGTTATTCTACCGGGCGCCAGGTTTTGCGATGGGCACTTGCAGACTTCATCCTCTTCTGGGACAAACATTCCAGTCCGTGACGTGAAATGTCGGCGAATCAAAAAGGTTCCAACTTGGACCCAAGCATCCGGAGCTGCACGAGCTTCTCGCACAAGGTTTGCTTGGAAGGCTGCAACTTCGAGCCAATTGAAGTCCAAACTGCCAGGTACTGCTTCTGCTGGACTGCACTCAGACACTTCGTAGGAATGCATGTACAAGTTGTACTGCGCCTGAGCACTGAACCCTGGCAAGCCTCGCCTGACATACTCTGCCATGTCAGCTGGAGCATTGCTTGGCCTTCGCTCTTCAAAAGACAAAATGGTGCTGACATGCGGGCTGGCCCACACAACATCGCCTTGGCTTGACACCCAGACGACTTTGTCTTTGTCTGTTGAATGCACATGCATACGCCATCGTTTGAGGCTCGAGGAACTCCACTTCTTTGGACCTGACACATGCACAAAACTAGTAACAAGGCCTTCTCGCACTGCCACAATGCCTCCTTCAGGAATTGACTCATCCACACCCACATAGACACCGTACCTGACTTTTGGCATGAAGTCACCACCTTCACGCACTGCTTCTTCTCTGGCAGGTACGAGGACACAGTCTCCAGGGCATGGGAAGCGTTCTGGCACTGCACGCTTCAACGCAGCTTGACGAAGGAGAAAACACGCGTGCACCATAACATGGCTCCACATGGCAAGCGGCAGCCTGCCTTCTTGAAGCAAAGCAATGGTCTTTTGCTTGACGAGGCCGACATACCTTTCTGTACGGCCATTTTGCGCAGGGTCACCCGGCTGGGTTGTGGTCTGCAGAAGTCCAAACTCTTGCATGGCTTTGCGGAAAGACAGCGACAGAAATTCACCACCACAATCTGAATGCACTTGCGCAATCGGCAAATGGCCTCCGAACAAGGATCGAAGCATCGACAACACTTGCAAGGTTCCTGTCAAAACACTGGCAGAGGTTTTGTCTTTTACCGGAACACAATACACAAGGTTGAGACCTCCCTCAAGTGCTGCAACAGCTACAAGGGCATACGTGGCTTCTGTCTCCAAAGCTTTTGGGTGAGGACCGGTGATGTCTAAACCAAGCACAGCAGTTGTGCGTGAATCCACTTGAACACGCCGATGCATTCTTCGCAAACCAAGGGCACGCTGGCATGCTTCACAATCTGGCTGGGCAGGGTTGTGCCCGCAACTGGCGTGTTTGTCCTTTTCGGCTGGAAGAATTGGACCGAAGCAAATGCGAGCAGCTGGCTCCTCCTCAAACGCAACTGGGCCAATCTCTTCTTCAGTCTTGTTGAACACCATTGCCACCACTGATTCACGCTCAGACCTGTCAATGTCAAGCTCTGAACATGCTTGCGACACCGCTGGACAAGGGACAAAGGGAGGCACTCGTTCTGCCACACCTCCTTCACCTTTGTGTGATGAAGGCACCAGAAAGCCATGCTTCTGCAGGGCGGTGGCCATGTCAGCTGTCACTTGACGGCCAGAACCAGCAGTGTACACACTGATGGACAACCTTGTGCCAACAAACTTTTCCACAGCATGTGTCATGCACCGAGCATTCACCTTCAGCCAGTGTCCTTTGGTTGGGTACAAACTTCCAGCGCGCTTCTGACCTCCAACTTCAACGACAACTTGTCCTTGCAGGTCTTCAACCCACAGCCGGCCTCCTTGAAAATCTCCAAAGGCTCTGAGGTAGGACACACCAGTGTTGCGGCTGTCCCTGTGTGGGCTGACCTGGGCGTTCTTGCTCACAAAAACAGAAGTCCAAGTTGCATCGGAGGGCAGCAAGCGTTGAAGCAATGTGTTGATGCACTGCACAGTGTACGGCATACGAGAGGTAGCTGCTGAAACACCGACAAAACCTCCATGCTGGTACAGTCCGAAAAGCAGGCTAGTGGTTTTGCCATCTTCCAACTCATTTGCTTTTCGTGGAGCAAACCTAGTGACAAACGGAAGCTGTGAGAGAAGTGATTCAAGGAACGGAGTCAAAGCATCTCGGGGCAACTCACTGCACTCTGCTAAGTAAGCTTTGGCGATTTCTTCTACCGCTCGTACTTGGATGTCTTTGACACTGGCTGCACTGGCTGTCTTCAGCCCTGCAGGCTGACTGAGACTGCTCAGCCAGACGTTCTGGTCATTCTCTGCGTCGAGGTCATCAACTTCAGTTGGCACAGGCTCCGGGTCGTCTTCAGGCACTTCACTTGCAGCACAAACGCGCGCAGTTCTGGCTCGAAAGCTGCTGGCCAGCTGCTTGCGGATTGGGAGAAAATCTTTCCACTTAATGTACGGCAAATCATGCTTCATTGCGCAAGAAATTCTTTTTCCTGACGAAGAAATCAGCTCAACCGCATCTGGCTTCCACAAAACCTGGTAACCCAACTCGTTCACCAAACGACTGACTGGGAGAATCCATGGTTTGTTGTGGGGATTGGGACAAATTTGGCGAGGCAAAACAACTTCACCGTCTGCAGTTTTCCAACCTTGTCTCTGCTCTCCACTTGCAAGTGTCACTGAAATTGCCGTAGCCCCGGCAAGGCTTTGGTCCACGTCTTCGGTCCAAGGTCTGAGGACCTGGTTGGCACCTGAGTCCACAAGAACCCACGGAAGCACATTGCTACCACTGTTGGAAACACATGCTTGCAACAATGTTTCAACTTCAGCTGAAGCCAAAACCATGGAGGCCAAAATTTCAACTGTTGGCTCTGCAGCGGCTTTCGCAGCTGCTGCTTTCGGCTTTGCCTTGGGCTGCGCTTTTGGGTCAGGAGCGCCTTTGCCCTTGCCCTTGGGCTTTGGCTTTGGCAGAGCCTTCGCAGAATTCTTGGCTTTTGGCTTTGGAGCAGCTGGCCTGTCAGGACGTGGTGGCAAATCATGAGAAAATGGACAAGGGTTGCGGTTGCAGCCTCCAGGTCTATTGAAGAAATGGCAAGGCTTCTTAGGCCTCTCTGTTTGCAATGCCCTCACCTCACCTGTTCCAGTCAAACGGACCCTCTCATCTTGGTCTAGCAACATCAACTCCTGTTCCGCAACACGCTCATATTCTGCAACGCCTGGCTCGGTCGGCTGCCGAACTCCAGGCGAGAGGCGTGCACTTTGCAAGGCAAATCTCAGAGACTCAAACTTTCTTTCAAGTGGAAGTAATATGTCATCCACGGCTGTGAGCAGTTCGGTTGGAGGTGGCTGGGACATGTTCAACTTTGTCAGCCGACTGCGAGCTGTTCTCCACAAACGCAAACGCGCTCGGCACTCTGCAACCGAAGAGAAATTTCCACCAGGCTTTCTTACAAACTCCAGCAAAGATCTGCAATCTTCACGGCCCCCGGGCCCAAACCACTCAAGGGCTTGGTGAATCAACTCCACACTGGTCGGAGAATGGCTTGGATGTGCTTCGAGCAACGGCCTTTTGACTTCTGAAGGAAGTACTGCCATGAGAGTCACCAAAAGCTTGTTCTCGTGCTGCTCAAAACCAGGAAGAAACGAACCTCCTAACCCATCCCTACCTGTTGCCCCCCTACCACCTCTATCCGCAACACTCAAGCTTTGAGTGCGGGTGTACGTGGCCCTGGCCTGTTCGACTACTGAGTTCCAATGCTGTTCCATGCCTTTGCTAACAGCAGAAGCGCAGATGCTCATCTGCTGCAGCCACAGGTCTAAAGTAAGGCAGCGTTCCCAGGTGCGCTCAGCCGTCACTACAAGTTCAGGAGCTTGGCGGAGGCACTTCCAATCTTCACGCACCTCACGGCTGGATGTCTCAACAACACCTGCTGCAATTGTGTCTGGCGCAAGCCCTGGAGCACCTGGAGGACACCTGGTAGCACGACCGATCTGCTCATCACTAGTTTCTGACAGCTCAGGGCTTCTGGCACCAACGACTGACCAATGTGACGTGACTTGGCTTTGCGGCAGAGGGCCTGCAGTGGCAAGGTTTTGGCGCACTACTGGGCCTGCAAGTTGCGACAATTGCACAGGCTGAAAACTTCTCGGCTGACTGGACTGTGAAGAGCAAGAACCAGCACTCTGCGCGATGCCGCCAAGCTCATCTGGCAACGGCCAAGGCGGTAACTCAGGCAGTTGACCTTGACCACAGGCTGTTCCTGGCTCTGGGCTGCAAGACAGAACTTCTGGCGAGGACATGTTATACCACTCTGTTCCTGGCCATGCTGACTGGAGGGGTGAAGCACCGGGAGACTCGTAGCTAACGTCCTTCTGACGGGCAGTTCTCAGTCTGGCACTCACTTCATCCAACTGAGCAGCATGCTCATTCAACATATCTTGCAAGTCATCTACTCGTCCTTCCAAAGCAATGCGGGCTTGCACTTCTGTGTCTGGACTGTGCAATTCTGAAATGCTTTGTTTCAAGGCATGGTACATGGCTATTGTTCCATCTAGCTGCACTCGTGCTGCCTGGACGTCAGCAGCCACCCTATCAACTTGGACACACACCTGCTTAAATGCCACCATGTCAAAACGCAACTGGTTCACATCTGCTTCTAAACGGTTCAGTCTTGCTTTGATGTCTTCATCGCGTGCTGCCATACCATCATGCATTGCTTGCAAACCTGCTATCTGCAAATCGATGCTCTGCCGTGTTTGTTCTGTCACATGTGTGCTCAGCTCCAGAGGGATTCGGGTCACAGCTTGTCCCAAGACATCTGTCCGTCTAAACAGCTCTTGGATAAGTCCCATCATGTCTTGCCCTTGGGTGGCAAAAGTGGTGAACATTTCCAGCTGTCTCAACATGTCTGCTGGACTGACAACTCAACAGCTTGCATCATCCGAGCTCTAACTGGTGTTGCTTCTGCGGAGCTTGTGCTTGTTCCCAACGCAGTCACTGAAGTGAGAGCGTTGGGCTCATAACCTATTGTGTCTTCACTGGCCATGTCAGAGTCAAACATGCATCACTGAAGCGTCACTGATAGCGCTGTTGCTCTCTCCAGAGTGCTAAGTGTCACTGATAGCGCTCTTGCTCTCTCCAAGTGCTAAGTGTCACTGATAGCGCTATTGATCCATGAAGCAAAAAACACAGCACATGCAAACGCTCACTTTTTTCCGCGTCTTGAGCCAAAGGCAATTCGTACACTTCTCGATTTGAGCGACTTCATCCTTCTCTGATCGTGTCATCCCTTGCAGGGGCCATGCTAGTCTGATAAGCCTCTGATCTGTGCGTGTCATCTCTCGCAGGGGCCATGCTAACATGCCTGGCAAATGGAATCTGTCTCCTCACATGCACACAACTCTCAACAAAATATGCCTACATTTGGGTCATTTTATAGATACATGCAGCTAAATATACCATACGTGGAGCATATGGGTTATATAGCCAAGTCATTTTTGTGGACCCCGTTAGCTCAGAGTCTTGGGCATAGATACTCTCCCATTCGTTGTTTCAACATCATTCAAGGCAGTATCCCAGACGGGGAACCAGCAGAAATTCGGGGATTTCCAAGGCTTCTGGAACACCGAATCGTTGTCACTTGGCGCATCGCGAACCATGATGCGGGGGGCTGATGCGAAGATTTGTACTGATGGTGGATCACATGTTTGCGCTCGTGTTTTATGTCTGCATGTAGGCACGTACCATGATCAGTCATTTGCATATGGTGCTTTCTTAAAATCGGGGTAACCCAAATGGGTTGCTTTACTTTTAAAAATGATTATTACTGGATGATTTTTGGGGTCCCCTATTCATGTAGAAACTGTCTGTGTGTGTTTGCTCGTGCAATATTTGTTGCAGGGACGGCTATGCCACCAGATGACAACAACAAATCCATCGAACATGCCAGCGAGGTGGTAAACCTTGTTACTGTGTATGAATCACTGCATGTGTCTTGACGTGCATACATGGCTTGCTACTTGGTTCCATTGTTGATATGGCAGTGGGTCAGTTCACCCCGTACAACCCTCAGTCCCCCTGGTTTCCCTATCATTAACCATTGTTTTCTCTATTATTGTTGGTGATTATCCCCCATGATTGGTTGGTTGACTGCTTGAACCATAGCCGCGGACAACGTCCCAAGTCCCTCACCCGACCAGCTGGTGTGGTGAATATTGACCCAGCTCGCCATATATAGCTGGTAAATCCACTACTTTTGTTAGCTATCATCCCCTACTATCAGCCATTAACCAGCTAGTTAACCATTAGTTGGTTGGTGAACTGCTTGACCCATAGCCATATATGTAGCTGGTATATCCTCCATCATTGCTAGTTATTATCCCCTCTTATCAACCATTAACCATTAGTTGGTTGGTCAACTGCTTGACCCAGCTCGCCATATTGCTGTGTCATGGGCTCCCAGGCATTGCCTACGTTTCTGGGACCGACCGGACCGGCGTGACAGCCTGGTCAACCGGATCTTGGATCAGCCACTGGGACTGCGAGCCGCGGCGCACTGGTGAGGGATGTGAATGGCGGTTGGTTGACGGTTAGTTGAGGGCGGTTAATGATGATTTGTCCATGAGTCATACTTATGATGTTTAATGGTGGATGATGATGATGATGATGATGATGATGATGATGATGGTGATGATGATGGTGATGATGATGATGATGATGATGATGATGATTCGTGGTTGATGCTTAGTTGATCAGTTGGTTAATGATGATCAATCATCGTTGATTCATGACCTACAACTCACAATTCACTATCATGGGGAACATCACGGCCACGGTTAAAGCCGAGAGATAGTGACAGCGATTGCAGGGAGGATTCACCTTTGCAGACATCATTCAGTCATGTAAAGTTATGTATTCTAACGCAGTTTGGTACCCTTCAATTCTCGAAGTCTTCGAGTGTTCAGTTCATATCTAGACACACGCATATATTTCACGTATATATATATATATATATATTGTATTTGTATGTACACGTGTGTATATGATATGTTAGAATAAAGAGAATTTGCGGCAGATATATCCAACTTTTAGCTAGGAGCTAACTCCCTAGGCAGTCAATTTGCTAGGGTGGGAGGTCCCTAAAAAGTTTCCACCAACCATTTCTGAGAGGTTTGAACTAACATTCCTCTTCAGCGACAAGGCTTTAGGATGATTGGAAACCAAAACAACAAGCAAGCATCTAGCGGCAGAACAAGAGTGTGAGACACCAGAATTACAACAACTGAGTAATAGGAGAGATGCATGTCGTCAAGAGAACATGCAACCATTACTTACATTTTCAAACATCACCTTCAAGCGTGTTTCCAGTGGGTCCTGATGCAAGTATTCTTCGCTCCGCTGCAGCTTTACATGCACTGAGTGCACAAGTGTTTATCCCCATCCGACGTGATACTTCAAACATCGACAATCATTTAGGTCATATAAACTTAAAACTATTTTTGTGTTGGTAATGTTGGTTCATATGACCTAAATGGTTTCCCAAGAGTCATGTGGTTTATATGACTCCGTGGTAATGTTGGTACTGTTGGTGTTTTTTAGTCATTGGATAAAAACTAACAAATGGTTGGCTATAAACCATTTAGGTGATATAACCAATGGCCACCTAGCCATTTAGGTAACCACGCAGTCTTGTTGGCCCTTTCAATCCATTCATGGAGCAGTCTTGTGTTTCTCTTGGTGCCTGCGAGGTGCGATGCAATTCTGCTGGCCAGCCGTATCTGGGTTGCAGACCATGTGGGTTTGTTGTCAGTGGAAGTGGTGGTTTATAAGCCTGTTTGGTGATTTCAAACATTTTTTATTTTCATTAATTAGTACTCATTAACAAACGGTTGGTTGACTAATAATAGTATTTTTCATCAGGGTTGAAACCACCAATCAGAAACCATCTATCTAAGATTACGCGCAGACGCCGTGGTTTGCCCTCTGGGCAAACCACGGCTGTAGCAGTGAATCAACCAACAAATGTTTGTTGTGAGAAACACTGGCTATACGCAGTGATTTAGGGTTGAGGGTTTTAGGGTTTGGGTTTTAGGGCTTAGGGGTTTAGGGTTTTGACAGTACCACGGCTGCGTCCCCCAAGTCATTTTGCGAAGGGGGACGCGCCGTCTTAGCATTTGTTAGCCCACCCCAAACCGCCCAAACTTATATCTTTCACGGGTTTAGGGTTTTCTACCCCCCATCCCCCTATCAAGGGGGTGACTTATTTCCTTCCCCCCATGCAACACTCGAATCTGGCAGGGTTAAAAATATATCCATTGGAATGGTTTGGTGCTGTAGAACAACCATGCATAAAAAAAATGCGGGGCACAAAACCGAAGAACTCAAAGCTGGGAGTTTAGCGGTGGGCTACCCCTTTAGCCGCAAAAAAACCACATAAACAAAATTCCAGAGCTCAAGGCTTGGGGTTTAGCGGTGCGCTATCCCTTTAGCTATACAAAAAATCATAGACAAAACTCCAGGGCTCAAGACTTGGAGTTTAGCGGTGGGCTACCCCTTTGGCCACAAAAAAATGCATAGACAAAACCAGGGCCCAAAGCTTGGAGAAGCTTGGAACTTAGCGGTGGGTTACCCCTTTAGCTGCAAAAAAACCACAGAGGCAAGCCTCCAAAGGTCAAGGCTTCGGGTTTAGCGGTGGGCTATCCTTTTAGCTATACAAAAACTCATAGACAAAACTCTAGGGCTCAAGGCTTGGAGTTTAGCGGTGGGCTACCCCTTTGGCCACAACAAAATGCATAGACAAAACTCCCGCAACCAGAAGCAGGTAAACCAACCAAAAACAGCCAAAAGCACCCAAAAACAGCCAGAAGCAGCCAAAAGCCGTCAAAAAGCAACCAGAAGCAGCCAGAAGCAGCCAAAACCAGCCAAAAGCAGCCAGAAGCAGTCAAAAGCAGCTGGAAAAGCCCCCGGCCACGATTATACCTATAGATAATACCCGTGGAAGGACATGTGGATGCACACATTATTGTAACGAGATAGAGAGAGAGAGAGAGGGGGCCCTTTATATTCATATATATAAATAGATTGATAGATAAATGTGTCTCTTGTTGGCAAAATTATTTTTTTTAGCAGATATTGTCAGACAGCAAGTGGTTTTGCCCATGCGCAAAACATCGAAATACAATAGATAAGGTTAGCTTTTGGCTTCTCATGTCAGCAGCAGCGACAGAACCGCAGTGGAATAGAAAGAAAACAAAAAAATTTGAGATTTTGCTACTCAGGCATGCGGCGTTGCCCCACGTGCCGCGGCAACGCTACCTCGTGCGCGCAGACCTCAAAACCAAACGTCTGACACCAGGGAAACATGCATTCGAACAAGTGCAACCGTCAGGTGAAGTTGTTCGGGGTTACGGCCTCGGAGCAGTGCGCGATCTGCCTGGAGGAAAGCTAGGGTATTTATGTGTGTATATTTGTTTTCAAGGTTTAATCTTCGTTGGTTCTGCGGAGGAGAAAGCAGATCCGCACGGCCTTGTACCGTGTGGACACACGTACTGCGGCTTTTGTGTGACGGCACTGGGTATAGTACCCAGATGGGAAATACAAGCAAATTCTTCTACAATGATATGTTTGTTGAAAGACTGCAAGGTTTGACTGTCGCGGCTGCACCGGCCCCGCCTACTGGACAGCAAAGTGAGCGTATCTAACTCAGTGAAACAGAATGCAAGACATCGGAAAAAGAAAAGTCCTCAGATGTGACACATGAGAGGGTGATAAAAAGACTGCAAGGTTTGACTGTCGCGGCTGCACCTGCCCCGCCAACTGGACAGCAAAGTGCGCGTATCTAACTCAGTTCAACAGAATGCAAGACTTCGGAAAAAGAAAAGAACTCAGATGTGACACATGACAGGGTGATAAAAAGACTGCAAGGTCTGACTGTCGTGGCCGCGCCTGCCCCGCCAACTGGGCAGCAAAGTGCGCGTATCTAATTCAGTGAAGCAGAATGCAATGCATCAGAAATAGAAAAGAACTCAGATGTGACAGATGAGAGGATGATCAACATTCAGCTTGCAATTATGGCAAGGTACAAGCCCTGCAGCTACCGCAACGGCCGTTGCGGAGGGGAATATCCGCAGCGTCCTCAGACAGAATCAAGATGCTGGGAAAACACACCGTTCTTTCCTCAGCAAGCAAAACACTTGCATTCCATTATTTTTACATATTGCCAAAGCTGTGTCGCGGGAGCGCAACCTTTCAGGTGGAACACACATGAAGCGATTCAAAAAATCAACTCGTTTGACGCATTTCAAGGTGTTGCTACGCAACCAGACCTGCGAGAGGAAGGCGTCCGTAGCTTCCTCAGCAAAGAAAAAGACACAGCCCGACAAAAGACAGATCCATGTTGACCGTCCAGGTGTGGACCACCCGTTCCTGTGGATGGGACAGACGGTAACCTGGAAGCGCCTGGACCGCTTCAACGAGGTGGGCTCGTTTCGCGTCATGTCCTGACCAATAAACAGTATTCATCCGAGGTGGTCCTCGTGACGACCAACGACATCCTCTGCCGCCTGGGTTCCTACGACGTGAAGCCACCTTGCCCGGCGGGTAGTTCCTGTTGGTGGCATAACGCAGCCAACACGACCAGTCGGAAGTGCGTGCTCAGCTAAAGGAAACCTTCTAGAAAGCGCTACAAAACAATACATTCAAAGCACCTTTTAGGCAAGGAAAGTAATTGCATGAGAATAAGCACATATGACTCGCAACCACAGTACCAAGCAAGTACACGTTACTTTAACTGAGCACTCCACGGGCAACAGCACCCCAGGCTTCGAACAGAGAAAGCAGGCCAGCAACACAGAGTCTCAGAAGTTGCCCGGCAAGGACAGAGGGCAACGGAGCAGCAGCGCAAAGCAGTCGCCAGGACAAAGCTAGGGCACATGCGCACGATACACTCAACAGTGCACAAGGTGAAGAAAAGTTGGGTCGCAGACAGTGTTCACCTGAGAATCCGTGTGATTTGTGGACTCGCAACATAAGCTTCTGCATCCGCAGCCGTCTCCGCAGTCAGATCCCTTCGCAGCCGTTTTCTTAGCGCTGGTGTTGGCAGGTTATGTTTGAACTGACATATGGAAAGTACAGCGTGCATGATTCAGCATGACTGGCGTGGCCCTGCAGGTTCGCGGCCAATGATGCTGGTTTTGCACTCAGCTCGGCCTTGCGATGAATGGAGAGACCACGAAACATCGCTAGATGCTGGCAATCATAGCGCTCAATCCGGTGTGAAGATGTCATGGTAGCGGGTGTGTGCAGGTGATGTTTTAATCGGCGTATCAATATTACAGCGTACATAATTCAGCACGGCTGCAATAATACACCGAAAGGTCACGAAACAAGATGGCTATTTAGATACATACATAGGTGGATGGGTACATGGATGGACGGGTAGAAAGATAAATTCATAGGAGGGATAGATAAATAGAAAAGATAGATGGAAAAAAGATTGATAGATAGATAGATGGCAGATGGATAGATAGAGAAATAAATGCATGAATACCTGGATAGCTAAACGGATGGCTGGCTGGATTGTGTAACATATAGAGAAATAGATATCTATGGCCGGAGGTTTTCGCACTGGTTCAGGGTTTTCACAGAACCACGGCGGTACCCCCCAAGTCATTTGGCGAAGGGGGGCGTAAACCCGCAACCCTAGCAGGTCAATTTTTTGCCCAGGGGCAGAGCGTGATATACGGAGGCCAAGAAATTTAACAGGGGGGCACAGAGCTCTTCATGGGCAGGATTTTCCCAGTCGATTTCTGGCGCCAAACGGGGTTCTTGGAGCTTTTGAAGCTAGAAAGCCTTGTTTCACAAGGAGAAAAGCTGTTTTGAATTTGTTTATGGTGCAAAAAGGCTTCGGGACAAGTCTCTGAACCCTAGATTTTCCAATTTGGGACCCTGGATTCCGGCTGTTAAAATCCTTATTCGAAACTGCATGATTTTAAAGGGTTGTGGCCAAATCCTGCCCCGGGACCTGTTGGAGCTCAAAAATTTGAATTTTGGCCAAAACGGCTTGGAGCTCCAAGGGGGCACCCTTACCCAAAACAAGACTTCGAAGACTAAAGTAAAAGGAAAACCCCCCCCGTTTTTGGACCCAACTTGCAGGGGGGGACCCGTCCGAGCGTAAGGCCCAGGGTTAAGGGTCACTTCTTTTACTATTGTACCCAGAGCGATTGGCTTTATTCCAGGAGTTGTACCATGCTGGAAAGGCAGATGGAGGCCCCTTGCCTTTCTCGCTTAGCTGGCGGCTAGAGCTAGGCAAGTAAGGCGCGCACCAGGTGCGCGCTACTGTTTAGGGTTTACGGTTAGGGCTTTAGCGTTTTAGGGTTTAGGGCTCAGGGCTTCTTGATTCTCAGAGTTGCAAAACAACGGGCCTGCGCAGGGTTTTGAACAGTTGACAAGACTAACTTCTGGGAGGTCTTGTGCATCCGGGCAAACCATGGAGTCTTCCCGGAGTCTTCCCGTAAGATTATTTAAGCATATTCAGCAGTGGTTAATAAGAAACCCTGATTTGTTCGTATCGTAACGTTTTCTGTGATGTTTAGTCGTAGTAATGGTTCGTAATATTGTGACATACTGTCACTGCAGATTATCCAGTTAGTTCTGGTTAGTTTGCTTGTTAATTGGGAAAGACAACGCGACTGCATATTGGTATTAACGATCTGGATTGTTTTTGTTCAATGATTAATTAATCATTAAGCATTCCTAAGAGTTACTGGTAGTGTTTCACAGTGCTTGATGGTGCTTAATGCTAGGAGGCACTAACCAACAAAAATAGCAAAATACCAACGACACTGTTTTGTCCACAACGGTTGATCAGGATTCTTGGCTTTTGCCAGTAAGGGTGACAAAAATGAGATTGGCACGGGGTACCGGCTTGTGCTGTAGATTTCTCTGCATGGCTGTTCCCAGCAAGCCCCTTTTGGTTTTTAGCATTCTTGAGAATGACGATGGTTATTGTATATATAAGTGTTTTCTTTCAAAATCGGGGGGGGCCCAGCCATCATCCTTTATGAACCATATTGAGTGGGTTTACCTGAAACGCAAATATAAATGTGCTGTGGACGTTTCACTGTTGATCCAATTGGATTCTCGCTTTGATCACTGGTTCTTCATTGCTTCTTGGAGCTATATTCTTTCCTGCCTTTTTGCTCCACCTGAGTCCGTGGGTTGTCTTCGCTTCCACCAAATTTACATCCAGATACGTGGCTGCTTGATATGGCTCAGATACATCATACAATTTGCAGCAGTTGACATCATAAATCGCATGGCTTCCCCACATTTCCCACGGCTTCCCCACGCGTTCCCCACGGCTTCCCCTCCACGGGGTTCCACGGCAGTGCCCAGGCATCATCGCCTGGAGCTCGGCCCGCTTCGGAGGTCCAGGGCCGTCGGCGCTGATGCTGAAAGCCACGATCCCTCCATCGCTGCTGCTGCTCCTGCCACTGGGAGCACCCCGTGGTGATGTGAAGCTTCAAGGGGTTTAGAGTGGTAAATCATTGATTGATAGGGGTTTGTAAGGGTTATGATTAACCAATAGTTATAAACCAATAGTTAACAACCAATGGTGTTATAACTGGTTTAATAGGTTAACTATGGTTATTGATAACTATTGGTTTACCATTGGTGTAATTAGTTGTCAACCAATAGTTATAATTGATAAGGATGATAGGGGTTGATTAACCTTATGGTCAAGTATAAACCAATGGTTGATAAGGGTTAGTAAGGGTTGGAACTCCATTGGTTTCTCAGGCAATTCATGTTGACCCAGAGTTAGAACAGCAATGCTAACCCAGGATGACCCTAGGTTTGTAGTGATTAAGTGTGGTAAACACAGGTTACAACTACCATGAAAACAAGGGGAAACCAATAATACCGGTTAATTCCACAGGTAAATTCATCGGGGTTGTAGCATTTTAATTGGAAACCAGTTGGCTTTTTGGGGATACCCCCCCTTAATCAACCAGGGGTTTATTAATCAGGGGTTTGCCTTCGCAATCATGCTTAAACACGCACTGGGCCAAAAATTGAAGCAGTCGTAACTTGCTTGTGATGGAAGCGTGTGCAGCAAGATATGGCTGTGAGTCGAAACCCTGTACCCCTGGTTCCCCATCATCAACCATTGGTTTCCTTACTATTGGTTGGTCATTATCCCCTATTATTAATGGTTAATATTGACCCAGCTCGCCATATGAACAAGGCCTTTTTGGGTGTGAAGTTGAGACCAGGGATGGAAGAAAGCAACCGTCGCGGGATCAACAACGCCACCAGATTCTCGATGAGCCGAGCAAGATTCAGAGAAATGGCTATGGGTCAATATTAACCATTGGTAATAACCAACCAACCAACCAATGGTTAATGGTTAATGGTTAATAATAGGGGATAATAAGTAATTAACAATAGTAGGGGATATACCAGCTATATATGGCGAGCTGGGTCAATATTAACCAACCAACTAATAGGGGATAATGACCAACAATAATAAGGGAAAACAAATGGTTAATGATAGGGGAACCAGGGGTACGGGGTTTTCACCCACAGCCAAATGTTTCTGCTGACACCATACACATTGGCCCAGCGGAAGTTCTTGGAACGAGATTCTCAGCGTTATGAACCATTGTTGACATTTGTTGACCAAGTATTAACCACTGATAAATCATTGATTGACCATCAATTATCGACCTAGATTAACCATTAATTATTGACATTGACCATCAACTATTGACCTAGATTCACCATTAAAATTATTGACCATTTCATGTGATTAGTTAATTATCAACCATTGATTCAACAATCAATGGTTTAACAATTGACCTAGATTAACCATTGTTAACCATTGATTAGTTAATTGGCCATATATTAACAACTTTTGTTTGCCTGTTTGAAAGACAGCCTTGTAGCTGCAGCTGCACAGTCTCTCCAAACGTTCCTTTCTGATCCTTTCTGTGGATAGTCAGATAGCCGGAAACTTCGGTGCTACGTATGAGCTACTGTCAAAAAACCTGGCCTCAGTAGATGTCCTGAAGTGGAATATAGGCTAAACCCTTGGAAAACGAAGGCGGGCCTTTAAAACGAAGGCTCGATAGCTATTCCACTTTTTTAATGCTTATATTTTGCAGCTCATATGGCGAGCAGGGTCAAAACCAACCATCTAGAAACATCCAAAAACGATGGTAGTATGGTTCAAATCCCAACATTCAGTCTTTGCAAACCAAGACAATTGCAAGGACAGTATGCCAAGGATAAGGTTGGTCCCAGGTCCACCAGATGTTGCATGGCAAGATTGAATATATGGAAGTAGCTACCTCCCTGGTCTAGTGATTTGCCAATGCTACTCAGCTTGCAAATGGTGGTGACCCAGAAACGTTTTGGCTTTTAGAATCTTATAGAAATCACATGGTGGAAACCCAGACAGGTCACACCTGCTTGCTATCCCGATCCTTTGGTTTTACCCAACCCTAAGAAACATTGGCTTCAGGGCGTTTCATGATCTTTCAGTGCCTCAAAGATGTTGAAACAGCATGCAACGCCATCTTTCGGAAATAGTTATATGTATGGAGCTGGGCCCTTGGCAGCAAGAGTGCCGATCTCGCTGAACAAGACAGCGAAGGATCATATTGTGAATGACCACGGTATGATGAGGAGTGATTGGTGTCAATGAACTACCTAGATATATGGGCGTTTCTCAAAACAGGGGTACCCCCAAATCATCCAATATCAACCATTCACAGCAAGAAGCCAACCAGTTTTGGGGGTTCCCTGTTTTGAGAAACCACCGTGGCTTGGTGATCAAGTGCTTACATGCACAGTTTGGCAACCAGATATCCAGAGACAGCTCGCCCAGGCATCGTTGCAGCGAGGTGTGCTTGGCTGCTCTTCAGCAGACAGCGAAGGAGCCATGGACAGCAGAGGCGAAACTTGGGAGTGTTGTGCCTAATCATCCCACAGCTGGTCAGTAACCACGATGAGTTTGGGGTTATTTCAGCCAACTGATAGGGTGCAATAGGGTACAACCAGCCATGGCTATATCCCAGTTGTTTTTGTTACCAAAGAGGTGAACCTGGATTGTTCACCTATTGAGGTGGTGAACTTTGTTTGGGTCGTTAACTTTCGTCAACCACGCCCTGCTTTTGCACGGCATGGCCTTGTGGGGTGACAAGCTGCCTATGGAACCATGTTTATAACCCACAATAGGAGGAGAGTTCACCACCTCTTCAGGGCAACCATGCTTTTAAGCTACCTCAGTCCGTTACACCATGGCCGGCTTATAGGGTAGTTCACTTGTACCATGCTTATACCATGCCGTTCTATGGGCTTATAAGCTGCCTAAGCAACCATGGTTACCCACACGTAGGTTCGTTCACCATCCTGGAGGCCGGCCTTGAGACCGCCTTGGCCACCAGCGCTGGGGCGCAAGATCTGGCTGCCGCGGCGGCGCAGACAGCGATGAGGCGATGGGGAAAGGATGAGTCGGGTGGGGCACGGGGAACAAGTCGGGAAGAAGTTGGTGATTTTTGGGGTCCTCAAAATCAGAACCAACAAGAGGGGATGATGACCAACAAGAAAATGACCAACCAATGGGGGATAATCACCAACAACGGGATATATATATATATATATATACACCAACTAGGGGTTATAAACATGCTGGGTCAAATTTGAGGGGTTCAAAAAATTTACCCCTGATAATGGTGAATGATAGAGGGCAATCAACCACAATTATGGGTAAACAACTTCTTTATGGGGAATCAGGGAACAAGCGGTGAAGCAATGATTGAGGGATTATAATGATTCATAAGGGGAAATCACCAACAATAATGGTTAAGCATCTACTCATATGGTTAATCATAGGGACCTAAGGAACAAGCAATGATTGAGCACAGTGAAGCAAT
Organism: Symbiodinium kawagutii; assembly: GCA_009767595.1. Taxonomy (NCBI): domain Eukaryota; class Dinophyceae; order Suessiales; family Symbiodiniaceae; genus Symbiodinium; species Symbiodinium kawagutii. The sequence continues at coordinate 376,594 of VSDK01016836.1, forward strand.
GATTCCTCTCTGGCCAACTGACCTGTAAGCGAAAAGTTACCGGCTTTGTTCGTGCGTGAACCTGCTAAAAGAGGTGGATGAAAATCCATGCAACCAGCCTGATTTGCCAGAGAGTAATCAATCTTGAAGTTATGTAGAATGATTTGAGTTAATAAACAAGGTTTAAGCTACTAATAATCAAGGTTTAAGCTACTATGATTATGTAGAATGATTTGAGTTCATAAACGTTTATGTCAAAGTCATATCAATCAAGGTTTAAGCTACTAATCAATGTTGAAACAATGGTTAATGAATGGTCAAGTAATGTTCAGTCAATGGTTCGTCGATGATTTATTAATGGTGAATTGATTCATATTGGTCTAACCTGGGAAATGGTTGATGGTCAATTTGCGATCATTGTATAAGTACCAATAATCATACTGGCTGTTGTTGCAGTGATGCATATTATAAGTATGACAAATCATCTACTACGGTAATGAATAGTTCCAACTAATCTTGACAACGTTAGTTCTGACTATGCAATTGTGAAATGATACACACGAACACGCTCGCTCGCTCTCTCTGGGTATTGAGAAAGTCAACCAACCATCACTAAAGCAATCAAATCACCACTACTTTGCCATGATTCAGAGAGCGCACCGTTTTTGTTCATATTCATATAAGCACGTGTATGCGTACATGTAGGATCATATCACCGAATGCACCAGTTTGATGCTTGGGCTACGGACACTTGTGGGTGGAAATGGGGAGTAATCATTATAGATGAAGTGGTGGACCCTAATAGATCATTGTAGATATTAATATTATAGATCATTGTTTTGGGACTCTGTGTGAGATGATAAAACAGATGAGCAATCATGGTGAAGAAAACACTGGAGTTGCTTTGGAGGGTACTGAAAGCAGGATTGCTGAGTAAAAAGAGCTAGAACCAACAACAACTTGGATTTATTTGCAAAATTGTGTGAATGGTTCTACGGCTACCTGATCCATGGGCACCTCAAACATTCATGGCTTCCATAGTATGGACTCGGACAAGGATAGCCCCATGGCTATGGATGGATCAGAAACGGTGGGCTCGAGTTGGCAATGCGAAGAGCGCCTCATTTGTTGGGAGGGAAGTATCGAATTGCTATCAGACAGTCTGCGCAACAACAGACTAGATGTCTCTTTTGGCAATAGGATAGCAATAACTAGTATGGACCAGCAACTTTTATGGCCAGACTAGATGTCGCTTATGATTCATGTGTTATGGCCATAATAGTTGCTGGCCATATTAGCATGTACATGCACCAGCAACTACTATGACATTATGGCCAGACTGTTAATGCACCACTCTATGGCCATGGTTGCTGGTCCATGTCCATGCTTGTCCTTCAATGCGCTCTACAAATGTTCTTGGTAGTTACATGGTGGCAAGCCGAAATCTTTTTCAGCATCCCTAATGGAACAGAATACTTGTCTCTTGAAAAGGGATTTTCGCATATGTAAAAACGGTTGGTCATCTTTGATATGGGTGTTTCTCAAAATACTATTAAAAGATTATAGTAAAACCAACACATTATACTAGTTTGGTCCACTATCATTGCTTATTATTCCCCTTGTTAAGAACCATTTTGAACCATTGTCAACCGCTATCAGCCAACCATTTTGTTGTCCCCATAGAGAAACGACCATCTGATGGACCTGCTTCAAGGGTGGTACCACCCCCATCTCACCGCCCTCCCGAGTGCTGCACCAGGGGCGCCGTGCAGATGATGTTGAAAGCAGCTGCTGCCATCGAAGAAGCGTTGATGGCGCAGGCGAGAGGGGAATCCGTGCAGGTTGCGGTGGAACCGTTGCTGTTTGGGTTTGATTCATCGGTTGTTTTTACGAGTAATGGCTATTACTAGGGGGATGAGAATCAAAAACCAAGATTAAACAGCTATTGGTTGGTGGTTTGATTGACAATTTTTTATGTCCCCTAATATTTGTGATGATCGATAAGTATTTTTCAGAGGTTATAACCACCAACCAGTTTTGTTTGCCTGTCTGACCGCCTGTTTCTTTGTCTACTGATGGCTGTGGGTCACCTCGCGCCCCTGCATCCATAGAGGGAGCGAGGCCATGCGAGGCCACAAGCTGTTCGGTGTATCCGGATCTCGCCCGGCTAGAAGTGGAGCCAAGGTGCTATCAGCAGTGCAGGTTCACCAGATGGTAGCCATGTTGGTTGGTGGTTTGTTCATTTGCTGTTACTTGACTGTGATGATTCTTATCAACTTGATGGAAAATGACTTGATTTGCTGTTACTTACTAATTTGGCAGTGGGTCAAAACCCTGGACTCCTGGTTCCCCATCATTATCCATCATTTTCCTCATTATTGGTGGTTGTCCTCCATGTATTGGTTAGTTAATATTGACCCATAGCTATTTGGTTTGTGATGTTGCTTGTAGCCACAAGAATTGACAGCTTCCCCCACTCACTACCCTGCAGGAGACGCTGTCGTTTTCTTCGTGGACGAAATCGGCCGTCAAGAAGCAGGCGCCCCGTTTTCCGTCAACCATCATCAACCCAAAAATGCAATTGTCCCAGTGGCTTCCAGCATTTTGGTCGGGGAAGGCAGTAAGAGTGCTCTGAAGATGTTTCGGTAATTTATCTCGGTTATTTGGAAGGATCCATTGCAATATGAGACTTGGTCAAAACTCACTTAGATTCGGGCACGAACCTATCTATGTGCAGGGGCCCAGGAACTCGTGATAGCAAGGTGCTTGGCAGATTCCAGGTTCCCAACACCGTTGGATTTTCCAAGCCAACACCTTGGCCGGCAGTAGATTGATGTTCCAGGTACCGTTTCTCTGTGGGATTGACCAACCCAAAGCCATGGGTAGAACATCTCTCGCCTGCTAAGTGGTCATTTGTTGGCTTGTGAATGGACGTAAACAGCTGGGGCATGGGGTCGCAGCTACCTGAGAATCCAAGATGTCTCTTGTTGATACCCTGCTCTTGTAAAGTAGTCTCCGTTGAACTAAGCAGCTTCCCAGCTACCAACGCGTTTTTTCCTTCGTGGCTTCATCATTTCCGGGAAGAATTGGCGGGAAGAATTGGTCCACGCTGTGCAATTTCTGGGCAACTCCAGTTGCGATTTTTGCAAACCAAGCGCGGAAACATTTTGCACAGCTGCAATTTTTTAATGCCTGGCAAGAGAAACACAAATCAAAGGTGAGATGCGAAAGTGACACTGTGCCGAGATGTCGGTTCTAAGCATGCGTGTATTTGCTTCCAAGTGAAATTCATCAGACAGACGGTTCAGACTGGAACAACTCATAGCGCGATTTCCGCGAAGGTGTGCAATGGCTTTGTCACTGACTTTTCCTCTCACCAAAGTATCCCAACATGTCTTTCACAGAACACCAGAAAAGGTCTCGGGAATCTCAGACCAACTGTTGGCCACACCATCTTGCTGGAGGCTGGCGGCATAGAAACATGAACATTAGCGAATCAGAAGTTCACAAGCCTGCAATGATCATGGGTTCAGTCGGGTGGCGAGGGATCAGCAGAGTTGTGCCATGGCTTTTAGCCACTGTTCTTTTTCCCCCAAACCGCCGCTATGAACGGTAGAGCACGGCGCTTAGTTGCTTAATGCTAGAAATTCTATAATTACATGTCTAACAATTACAAAATACAGTAATTTATAGTAATTTATAAATGCCATGGCCATGATGATACTGAATATTACAATATGATGCTTAACAGCAATCACTAAGGCATCGTTAAAGCAATCCTTCAATCTATGACGAACTAACGTCAATCCATATTAACCGCATGATGTTCAGCCATGGTTCAATAACCATCATTAACAACTCTTAAAGCAACACTAAGCACCATGGCTATTGACTTTTGCCCATGGCTTGCAGGCACCTGATCGAGAATCGATGGCTGGAAGCGACATGGCTTGATGAGGAATGCGCCGGGCGCGGCATGCATCGTTCGCCCGAAAAAGATATGTGCCGCTATGGGACTGGAGATCCATGATGACTGATTGTGGCCAATGACGCCCAAGGAATACTACAGATGTTCAATGAGGCTTCATGATGCTCACTGGTGAGTAACGGCAGTGATTGTGCACAAATGATCAATGTTGGTGAATGTTGATCAATGATGATTCTGGTATATTCTGGTTCTGTAATAGCAACGATTAGCCCATTGCAAGACACAGAAAAGAAACAAAAGGACGATTCCCAATTCAGGGAGAGGTCCCGAATTTCATGGTCAGAAAAAGTGAACGAAACCGCTTGACATGCTTGGATTGCTCGGCCAACACTTCTGAATCGCTCAAGCTGATTGTTCTTTCAGAGGTTCAACCAGCCTGCATTTTTGAATGATCGCCAATCCATCAGGAGCCACCCCTCGGTTTGCCAGAATGACTGGTTATTGCTGGTGTTACAAAATTATTTCTTAATGTAACCAACCAGTCAACCACAAAGTATATGAACACTATCAACTCTGAAGATCTAGGAACTATATCACTATCAATATCACTATCAATCACTATATCACTATATCACTATCAATCACTATATCACTATATCACTATATCACTATCTCTCAATCATGCCCTACGAAAACTCAACCCCTCCAAGAACCCACACCACCCATGGCAGAAACCACGTTTTCGCCTCGCCAGGCTTTGCGGCTTAGAAACCAAAGCTTGGAGAAGCAGTTTCTCGGCGGCCGGTGGAAGGTGTAGCCAGCTTGGATGTGCAGTTGGACTTCTAGCTAACCATGGTTATATGGTTATAAACCCTCTTGTTGGTGATTATCCCGCATATTTGGTTGATTAACTAACCATGGTTGTAAACCCAGTCATAATTTCCAGTTATAAGCATTGCTTATAAACCCAGTTATAAACTTAAAACTAACCATGGTTATCAACCCAGTTATAATTTCCAGTTATAAGCATTGCTTATAAACCAAGTTATAAACTTAAAACTAACCATGGTTATCAACCCAGTTATAATTTCCAGTTATAGGCATTGGTTATAAACTCAGTTATAAACTTAAGCATGGTTATAATTATAAACCCTAAAGGGTAGCTTATAACCTCTACAACCACGCTTAGTTCCCAGTAACTGGGGATGCACATCCAAGAGTGGCACAACCAATGGGCGAGCGAAGGCTGGGCGGTGACTCGTGAGACCCAAGGATAGCTAGCTAAGTTCGGTGAATGGGGTGAGTAAATGTAGAGGTGAATAGCGTAAGATGGTGTGATCATGTGGTGGTTTCTCCAGTCATAGGGTTTCCGCAAAAATTGTTGATTACTGTACATGATATGGGATGATGTGGGGGTTCCCTCATTTTGAGAAGCACACATGTTTTACTAGTGGGTGCATGGTGCAACCAATTGGTAACAATTAATCAGCAGGTGAGTGATTACTGGTAGAACCACTGGGTGAGTGATAGATGGTTTAACCCCAATCTTTAGGGGCGTTGTAACTATCAGTGGTAGTATTCTTTTTTAACGCCTTTCAAAAATAAATTGAAATATTACTAAAATTTGCTTGATCAAGGATCCTTTCATTCCGAAACGCTCATGGTTCCAGAATCCTAATAGTAGAAGAGCCCAGGCTATCCCATGCTGATGATTTTGTAGTATAGGAGGATTGAGTCCATTTTGGCACAGATAGCTTCTAAATTGATTTCAAATTTCAATTTGCCACTGCCACAACCAACAAAATGCAATAAAAGAAAAAACCTAGTTTTGTTATTAAACCAATTTTTTTTGGTCATAGGAGGAAGGAATCAACATCAGTGCATCTACCAAGATCACGCCGCTTTGCGACCTGTATGTAATGTTGGTGGTGGCACATTCTCGTGCTTTGGGCGGATAGCAATGGAAACAGGGGAGATCATGAGAGAGGTTGCGTCAACCTCTAGCCGAACAGGTCTGAACAAATGGACAGCCATGTTGGTTATACCGTAGCCTGTAGTAGAACAAGCCATCTAATTGTATGTGTTTTTGGTTTGAGCAAGAAACATCACTCATCACTCAGGCACAAGAAAAAAAGCATTTGATCCATTGTTTTCTCTGAAACATGTCTTCGAGGATGATTTATGCATAGCATACTGTACCCCAAAATGAATAGGAACCCGTAATCACATAGGAGGGTGGCAAATACAAGGGATAGTCGCACAGCCATTGAAAGGGCGGCCGCTATCATCCGTTATTCACCATCAATTATCAACCATCAATTAATCAATTACCATTACTGTAGTGATAAGCTGATTTCCCATTAATTGATCCTTAATGACCATGTACTCATGATTTTAAACTAAACCACCATTAAAGGTTGACCAATGGTCATTTACTGTTATTGACCATCAGTTCACCATTGAATCACCATTGATGAACCATTGATTGACCATCATTTGCCATTACTGGCTGGTGGTTTTGAAAATATATTATTTTCCCTAGTAATTATGAAGGTTGGTTTACTAATATATTTCATAGGGGGTTGAAACACCACCCATGAATTCACCATGAATCTGGATCGACCCGTTACCCCAATTTCACTGCTGAGGAACGAAGCGTTGAAAACGGAGCTGAAACTGCGCCATGGCCAGGAACACCAACAGCTGCCACCCAAAAAAAATCCAGTGATGGGGTTGGACTAAATCACCCCGGGTAGCGTATCCCCTGTTGTTGAAGTTGGGTTTTAACCCAAGTTCAAGGGCGTTTGTTGAAGAGGAATTTGCTGAGTGATGTTGAGTGAACATCTTCAGCACATGGGTGTTTCTCAAAATAAGGCTACCCCTTCCATCATCCTTTATATTAAACATTTATAGTAATACATTGCCATCCATTTCCAGGGTTGGCCAAAACAGTGTTTCTTCAATAGTTTGCAAAGCCAAAGATTCAAAGCTTGGGCTTCAAGAATGAACCTTGATTTCAAGAAATTGCCCGCTACTTTCTGTTGAACACTTATCATGAATTTGCTACATCATCATCATCATCATCATCATCATCATCATCATCATCATCATCATCATCATCATCAACCTCGTTTTCATCACCACTGCCATCATCATCACCATTGACATAATCGTGGCCACCAGCACCATCATCAGCAACACCAGCTTTCACCATCATCATCACAATCTGCACCGTCGTCTTTGCAGTGCTGTCATCATCATCATCATCATCATCATCATCATCATCACCACCATCATCATCATCATCATCATCATCATCATCATCATCATCATCATCATCATCATCATCATCATCATCATCATCATCGCGGCTCTCCTCCGCAATAAAATCTTTTGATCGCCCACATCATAATCATCATCCTCATTGTTCTCAAAAACTCCGTATACGCTCAATGTACACTCATGATCGTCCGCATCGTTGTCATTGTCGTGGTTGCGCTGGAAAACCAATCCAGGTCCTGGATTGGTTTTTTGGCGGTCCCCCAGAGGCGACCATCACAAAATTACTTTGCAACGCAAACATATTCATTGCTTATCGGTCGTCGCGGAATAAACGTATTTATCGCTAGTCCGGCCCATGCCTTATGCAAAATGGTTCTTTGATGGTCCCCTCTTGGGGGACCACCAAAAAACCAATCCAGGACCTGAACTGGTTTTTTGGTGGTCCCCTCAGAGGGGACCATCAAAAAACCATTTTGCATCGGGCATTTGGACGCAAACTGGTTTTGTGATGGTCCCCTCAGAGGGGACCATCAAAAAACCATTTTGCATCGGGCATTTCAGCTGAATTTCGGGCGGACTCTACTTCGGTATCGCGTGCCTAGTTATCTACTTATAAGTTACTGTACTTATTTCTACTTATTTCAAGTACTTTTAATATAAATAAGTAAATATCCCTGCAATCTATCTTCCTAGAAAATTTTCATTGAATACAAACCTACTTGGCCGGCCGCCACCGGGCGGCATCCTATTGGCATCGCTCCTAACCTGTGCTCAACCAGATAAAAGCATAAACACGAAATACAGACCTTTTGGGGATTGGCTCTGTGAAATGTCACAATGGCCAGCCTTGGAACAGATTTATGACAGCCGCCACTGGGCGGTCGGTCGGCCGGAACCGGGCGGTCGGCCGCCACCGCGCGGTCGGCCGCCACCGGGCGGCATCCTATTGGCATCGCTCCTAACCTGTGCTCAACCAGATAAAAGCATAAACACGAAATACAGACCTTTTGGGGATTGGCTCTGTGAAATGTCACAATGGCCAGCCTTGGAACAGATTTATGACACAAAGGTCAGAGGTGTGCAGGAATTGGCTTTGTGAAATGTCAAAACGGCCAACCATGATTTCTTGGGGTTCCCTATTTCAAGACACCCCCACATCATGAGTTTGATTTGTGAGAAAATACAGCACTCATGTGGCTAGGTTGCAACTCACGTACTCAAGATGCCACAAAAGGAAGGTGCTGCCCTTGCGATGGCGGTTGCCGGTGTTGCGTTGTCAGCGGTATCCGGCAATGGTTGACAGCAAGTTGACAATGGCTGATCTCGAACCAGGGGTGGTGTCTTGGTCAACCCTCAAATCCCAGAAATGTGGGGGGAAATCAGGCCGAAACTTTTATAATTGGTGGTTAAGACTATGATATTCTTCAGATTTTTCCATCAACCATCCCAGTGATCAAAGTCATGGTCACTCTCGAGTTAGCCACACGCAACCATGAGCAACAATGAATTCATGCAGCAGACCAACACTCTCGAGCACGTTGGAGGTGTTCCTTTTTTTGAGCTGCCGCAAGTGATGCAATGAATTCCACTCAATTCGACAGATCGAAATTATAGATTAATTACAACTAATTAGATGACCTCAGAATCCTTGATATGGGTGTTTCTCAAAATAGGGGTACCCCCAAATCATCCATTTTAAGCCATCTATAGTAATAAACCAACCATTTTTTGGGCTCCCATTTTGAGAAACCACTATATATTACAGCTACTAATATGACCTTAGAAACCTCACGCAGGACTTCCCGCTCGCAGGGACCCATCCTGTAGCAACCCACCCATCCCCTCCCAACGAAGGGACCCCGAACCTGCCCGGGCCGTGCCTCCAGGAGTCCAAAGATTTGACGCAGGTGGGGAGACACTCCCCGGGGTGGCCATCCAAGGGGAGATACCCTCCGTGTTAGTTCATCGTCCCTTGCGGAGAAGGTGTAACCAGCCTGGAGTAGATTAGAAAACCATGTGTTTTTTTCACATGATATGTTTTTTTCACATTTGGAGTAGATTAGAAAAATGTCATATGAATTTTCAATGAATATCCATCCCCAATCGTCAAAAATATGGTTTGAACATTGAATATGAGGGGATATTCGATCCACTCCAGGATGGTTATGTATTCATACATAATGGGCTCCCCTCCTGCAAACAGCGGAAGACCCTACCGGATGGTGATTGGAAGATCAGGCTCCTCCTGTAGCCAATTTGGAGGATCTAAGACTGAGGTGCAGGGGAATTCATTCATATGGCTATGGGTCAAGCAGTTCACCAACCAACTCATGGGGGATAAGAGCCAATAATAATAGAACAAACAATGGTTAATGATGGGGGAACCAGATGTACAGGGTTTTGACCTACAGCCATATGATTCATTGAGCATTTTCCTCTCAGGATTTCTCGCTCGACATATGTTATTGACAATGGTGGGTCAGCACCATATATCACCAGAAATGAGTGACCATCCCAACAAAACCTATTCTCTTCACAGGGTGTTCACCAGGGGGCCCTTGACCCACAAGATGAACCATCCTGAAGCAACTTACACAAACCAAGCGGCGGTGCCTTGCAGCCTTGCTGGTGCAAGTTTGGGTAGTTGCTCCAGCGCATGGAGCTTGCGATTCCGGTGAACGGCCGCTGCTCCATTCCATCCTGAACCAACTTACTTGCTGGAATCAGTAAAACACTACTGGTTACTTACTGAACCATGTAAACATCATCCGAGTTAGCTGGTGTAAGCAGCCTAAAGATTATTTTTTTCGATCCGAAAGTCGGATTGCAAGTAGAGTACTTCTAATTTGCAAGCATTTACATCAATATACACATGGATACTTGATATCATATCTACAATATATAGAAATATGAGCCGATGTTCGCACGCAAGGAGTCACATAGCCATGTGGCCATGCCATCATGGGACTCACCAGCGGCCGACATCTCAGGTGCGATGGCTCCTGGCTAAGCATGGCTGGCAACTTCCTGTAGGTGGATCGGTTCCGCATGGCGAGCCGTGGAGGATGGGTTGAAGCCAAAGAGTTTAGGGCAGATGGGCCAGCAAGTGTTTGGAATGTGATCGCTCAGATTGGTATAGTTTGCACATGAATATGTAGAAATGTACTTTGAATAAATAAACAAACATATATATATATATGTATACGACATATAGTATAGAAAGAATGCATATGTACATGCACCATGCACGCACACGCACACACACACACACATGTGTGTCATATATATATATATATACATATATCTATATTTATTTACAATTTTTACACATATCTTCCTGTTGCGGTATAATATGTATGACTATCGTGTTTTGCTAAAGACACGAGATACTGCAAACGTGCACCACCTTGAACTCGGGCAAGGGTATGGAATGCAGACCAAAACCAGTAGAAAGGAAGGATAAGTTCATTTATCACATCCGGCAACGGCTTTTAAAGCCAAGGCGATATGTGATATTTGCATTTTTGGATAAGCAAGGACACCTATGACATCCGTGAAACAGAACCGAAAAAAAAACATGTAAGCAACTGGCCGACAGAACTCTGAGACAATGCATGGATTGCCAAACCTCCAAAATGGCTGGTTTGCATGCAATAATAGCACCACTGTCAGATGGTTGGTGGGTATCCATTGTGAGAACTGCCATTCAGTGAGGAAAGATAGCCTTTGGTAAACTAAGCTGTTTGCGTGGAAACTCAAGACTTTTGTCTTGAGCTGGTTTTCCGACAGAAACTCAAGACTTTTGTCTTCCAGGTTAGTTTGCCAGAGAGGAATCATTGCTTCACTGTGCTCAATCATTGCTTGTTCCCTAGGTCCCTATGATTAACCATATGAGTAGATGCTTAACCATTATTGTTGGTGATTTTCGCCTATGAATCATTATAATCCCTCAATCATTGCTTCACCGCTTGTTCCCTGACTCCCCATAAAAAAGTTGTTTAACCATTATAATTATTGTTTGGCTCAGTGCATCTGGATTGTACGGTTGGATGAACCCTGGCATCACCATAGCAGTACCAAGGTCGGCGGCTTTTAACTGCACCAGTCTACTAGGGATGCGTTGTCAAGCAGAAGCAACGTCTGAAGGTGGCTCAGAATAATGAACAGTGACATATATAATGACCAACAATGGAAAAAAAGATGATAATGATTAACAATGGTTGATAATGGTTAATGATGACCAATCACGACTTATGATGGTTCACACCAGTTCATAGTGACATATAATGGGAAATTAATGATTACGGTGGCTCAGATTCTGAATTCACTGTTTGGCACTGGGGAGACTATTTTAGTATACAATAAGCATGCTGTAAGAAGATAGCCTTCATAGGCGCAAGCGGGGCCCATGACATGTAGATACCACATACATCTCTGATCATATTTGACTGCCATCGACAATGACAAGCACAACCGGCATGGTGCAAAATGGTATTTCACTACCCTTGGGATGCTTGATCCTTGCCTTCCAGACCTGCAGGCGGCGAGACAATGGACACAGCAGAGCAGGCGAGTGCGGAGGGATTTGTCAACGGCTGGATCTAAGTTGATATGAACCATGACGATTTATTACCTGTAAATGGTTTCTATGGGATGATTTGGGGGTACCCCTAGCTATTGAGAAACCCCCATAATTATATGGTGGTTTCTCAAAATAGGGAGCCCAAAAAATGGTGGGTTTAATACTATAAATCGTTAATATGGATGATTTGGGGGGTACCCTATTTGAGAAACCACCATATGAGCCATGGCTGTTGATAACTCAACTAGAGAAAGTCATGGTTAACAACTCATTATGGTGGACGAATGATTATGAACTAGTTATCATCATCATGATCACTAATGAGCGATGACTCTTGATTGCTACTGGTTTGCTAATGGTTATCTAGGTAAGAATCAGAATCAACTAATTCATCACTATTGATCATAATGATTATCATAAGTAATGATTAATTAGCTGAATCGATAAGAATCTAGGATCATTGATAAACTCAAAGCCATTAACGAATGACGAATGGTTGACGAAGGATTCTGAAACATGATCAGCCATCATGAATCATCATGCACCCTCATGAGGCATCATTACGAAGCCTCAACCATCGTTACTAGCCCCACATCATTTAACTTATTCAACTATCACTTGATATGATACAAACATATAGATCAACCATTATGAGTTGACGATTTTGAGGCGAGCAGATTAAGCGGGGCTGAAAGGGTATCCTAAGTTTCAACGGAAACTTACAAAATTTGATGCTTCTTTACAGCCAAATATCCACAGCTCCGTTCTTGACTGTGGTTCCCCTCGTTCTCTGTTCTGGAGACAAAACCAAGGAGTATCAAGAAGACTAGAGATGTAACCAACTCGATGTCAAGATCCGAGTGAATAATGACAATTTACTTTCTTATGATGATACCGTGGCTACTAAACGCATTTTAGCTACTCTTCACCACCTGACGCTTAAACATTTATCAACCATTGTGAGTCAGACTGACGTAATTTCAATCATGGCACATTTATGTGACCAAACATAGCTTGTGGATGTAACGAAAGACGGCGAACCCAAGCCATGGAGCGCTGCTGCAAGGTTTCATGACCAGTTTTCTATGGTGATTGGATTCAGCCAACAATGGGAGATCCATATTGAAAATCAGCCCTCTATATTTCATAATAAATCACCACCTACAACGTGGGCCCCTGGTTAGGAATTTATTAATAAGCCATATAACTTTAGTTATATCTACCATAACTGGTAATTACCCTAGTTATAAGCCAACTTAGCTAACTAAGAGGGCCCACCTTGTATGTATGGTCAAACTTATTGTGGTTTATCGCGAGCCGGATCGGTTGTTTGGATGACATACAGTGCTGGTTGGCCAGTTGGCAGAACTGTTTCAGATGGTAAATTCTGGGTCATGACAAGTGCCAAAATGAGAAAACTCCCGGCAGGTGACATCTGTCTTATCAGAGATTCTGCAGGGGCAGCAGGAGACGGTGAGCAAGGGGGGCCTGCAGGCAGAAGAGTGAGACAGGCCGAGCCTAAATGCCTTTGTCGATAGATGGGTCTGGCCATCTATGAATGGTGGATTCTCCGTTTCTGGATTGGTTTCACCTTAATAGCAATAGTTTTGTACTGCCCTTGTTTCTAGCTCCACTTTCGACGGTAGCTTGGTGGTTGTGAAGGGCTGGCATTTTAGAGTCGGTCCAACAACTGATATGTGGGAGTTGTACAAAAGGTCCTTGTAAGGACTTTAGTTTGCCATGACCTTTGATCTTATGAACCTACGGTTCGCGAAAGTTTTTTCTCGAATTCGCTAAAGAAATTTTTTTCCTCGCAAAAATTTTTGCGAAAGTTCATTTTGTACTGTTCTCACAGCCCATGACGGAAGAAAACAAAACATGAAGTTTATCAGGTCCTGAAAGATCAGAGTCATTTCGCGAAAGTTTCGCTAAAGTTTCGCGAAAATCATCGCGAAAGATCAGGTTCTTTGTGCAGAGCCCTCCCTCCTAGATGAGATGGTCATGCTGGCCAGATCTTATATTGAAGACTGTTTGGGGAGATCCTGAGATGGACAGATGAGATGTGTGAAGAAAAGGTGAGCAAAGACTCAAGGACAAGGGACTCGTGTCCGGTCTCCAAGATAGCCAGATATTTTGAAATCGTTATTTACGCATATTTACACCATCCAAAACAAAGAGCTTTTTGGGCCCGCGAAAGTTAAACATGGAGTTCGCTAAAGTTTTGCTAAAGAAAACTTTTTCTCGCTAAGATGGCCGTTCCCGGAACAAGGAATTTTGGACAACACCCATGTCTGGACCAGTGCGTAGATGCGGATGACTCAGAATTCCACGGGATGTTTGGCCACTGAAAATGACTTGCGGTCGATCTGATGCCCCTGAACTGGCAAATGATGCTGCTTGGTGTTCATCCCTTGTATCTATATATCTCTCAAGATATTTCGACCTGACATATCTACATCATATCTTCACATGAATGACTGGTAAATATCACTACATCATTATCTACATATCCACAAATAACCTCACACAATAAGATATCGCGACTTACTACACCTTTATTTTATATGTGATTATTTGTAAGACTTATTGATACTTGTAAGTGCCACTTACATCACTACTTGCCACTTGTCACCTGCATGCATCTCTGAAGTCACGACTTATCACTACTTACCACTTTCCAACTCTCACTTAAGTTTACCACTTGCATCACTACTTGGTCACTTGTCACTTACATGTATCTTTTGAGTCATGGCTTACCATTTTCCAATTGTCACTTCAGTATTCTATCCTAAGTGGTCAGCAGAGCTCCTGAAACGTTGCTTGAGCTGCTCCTGGTGTGCCCAGGAGCGTCGTTGGTCCAAAGGTCTCCGCGCCTTCTACAAGCCCTTTGGACTGTGGTGAAGGGACCGGTCTCCGGCCTTTGGGGGCGCAGTAAGATGCAGTGCTCTCTGAAATTGAAGGTTTTACAATCTATATGGATATATATATATATATATATCTTCGTACATGTATTTAAACATACATATGTACATGTATATATATATATATAAATACATATGTACATCTATATCCAAACGGTGAGTATAATGATTAATTAATACAAGAGTTGAAGAGGGAATACACCAGGCAATGAAATTGAAGATCTCACATGGATTCCTTTTTCCAGTAATTAGGGGATTATTATATTGATTTACAGATGTTTACAGGGGATAATCGCCAAAAGGTTAAACAACTGCCCACAGCTTTTACTAATCCACTACTTACAGTATTCATGAGCCCTTTAGCATGGGTTTCACATGGATGCCTTTTCACAACTCCATTGGTGACCATGGTTTTGTCCGCACCGCAGTCCTAAGGATTTAGTGACCCCAAGATTGGCCATTGCTTTGTGGTAAGTCAGGGACACCATTGCCGGAACGCATGTTGACACGGATGTCTCTCATGCACTATCAAGAACGGCAGAATTGCCCCAAAAAAACTATCAAGAAATGGTTGATTGGTTTACAAGCATATTTTTCAAAGGGGTAAAACCACCAACCAGCTAACCATGGAGAGTGAACCATGTCTTTGGGCGAGTTGGATGCTTGAATCACCCTTTTTGAAACATCAAAAATCCTGATTAGCGTCCTAGATTATCCGGTAAAAACTGGTTCCCAGCACTCAAAAAAAGTAGCAACACGAACGGTTCGCACCAGCTGAGTGGGTTCTCCCAAGCAACTCCGAGGTGTAAAATGCTGTGGGATGATAATGATTCGGTTGGTTTCTATCCCTGCTTATCAACCACTAGAAGCTGGGTCCATGTGGGTCCCATTTCACCTGCCAATCCGGTTGATTTATAACTTCGCTGAGGCGATTCCTATCAGTCATAGGGGTTTACAACCCAACCTATAGCTGCTGGGGGGACATTTTGTAGGTAAGCAGCACTTGACCATTGAGGAACTACTGATCATGTAGGAAGAATGATTAGTAGTAAATGATTATTATTGAAGGGTTGAACTGTTAAAAATGTAAGAATGATTAGTAGTTCATTCAATAATGTAATCATTTACTATAGGGTTGAACTACAAATCATCTAATCATATACGACCCATCATTTCGCACTTGTCAACCCTTCTAAGCCTTCAAGGTTCACCAGTAAATCACTGTCATCAGCCATCAAAATTAACGTTGAATACATCAAGGTTCGCTGTTTAGGGTGCCATTCTAGCCGTTTCTTCAGCTTCCAAGTGATTGGGAATGAGCAAACCAGCTGTAGCTGAGTGCCAGAATACTATGAAGAACTATGAAGCGCTAGTAGCTAGTAATCATAGTATTTACAGCTAGATCAACTTAGCTAGAGTACATAGTCTATTCAACGATAAGTTCATTTAGGAGTCATTTATCAACCATGAAATTATCGTTAAATAGACTATGTACTATTCAATATTTTGGAACCATGAAATCATCATTTATTTGACCATTATCATATGGGTGTTTCTCAAAATAGGGGACCCCCCAAATCATCGAACTATTTTCATAGCAATACACTACCCATTTTAGGGTACCCCTATTCTAAGAAACACCACTAAACACACCAACAAAAGAACCATTTTCCGGAACCATTTCACCATAAACGGTCACTAATGATGATCACCAAACCATCACTAATAGGTAAGCATGAACAAACATTGACAAACATCTATCACCAAAGCCTCCCCAAATGTGGCATTGAAAAAAACCCGTCACTAGTGGCCAATGATAACCATTAGTAGCTATCTAACCATGAAAAACAACCATCACTGGTGGCAACCAAAAGAACCCATCACCTGCCGCCATGCAACTTCTCTCCAAGCCATGACCACCTGCCGGTGCCGCACCGTTGCGCCGCGACGAGCGCTGTCAACGAGGCCCTTGAGGAGCGACCCGGTGGATTGTTTGGTGGCCGTGGAGCTGCTGAGGCGCCGCAACGTGCCGTGGGGCCCCACCGAGACGAATGGTGGATATTTGCCAGGATTCAACATGAGTTACCATTGGTACAAGGGAAAAACATGGTGGAAAATCATGGTGGAATAACAATGATGATTCAGCATGACAAATTTAGATGAATTGGCAGTGGGAAAAACATGGTGGAAAATATGCAATGATACGGATGGAATAAGCAATAGAAGGGCCTACAATGGTGGAAAAGAAGCAATATTGGTGGAAAAACAAAGTGTTACAGCCTCCCACAAATTTCGATTCTTCGTGTTTTTGAGGATGGATTTACCATGATTTACCGCTAAAAATGAAAGTTTTAGCGATCTGCAAGACACCAAGACAATGAGGGAACAATGAATGAGACTCAGGTGATAGAAAAGGGTAAAGGATGCTTCATCGCAGTTAATTGATTGGGGGTGTTTGCCACACTTATAGGGAATAATGATAGTTGATGATGATGGTTGATGATGATCAATTATAGCGTTTTCCACCATAATAATGATGGTGAGTAATGATTTACACTAGTTGATGATGAAAGAAAAGGGTTAATACTAGTGGTGATGATTGCACAACTATGGTGATATTGAAACTATGATGGCTGATTATGGTCAGTGATGATGAGTTAAGTGCCAACAATACTGATAAACACATTGGGTGAACCAAAATGAGTGTAAACAATGTTTACCAATGATAAATTGTCAAATGATGGTCGACAATCTAGTTCATTACTGATTATGTGTTGGATATTTATTGCTTAATTCATGCTTTGATGTCCTTTGATTGAAAGTAACCATGATGAGTAATGGTTATTTACCAGGCAATGAATGATTGAGTAATGATACATAACAAGGTCACTCGTGATTACAGCGGTAAATAGTGGTTATTTACTCGGGTTTCATCACTTAAGGGGATGGTTGATTCCCGTCGTCAATTATGGGATGGGTTTTGTCAAAAGTGTTTAATGACCGCTTTTATTGGTCATGAATTAAGCTGCTGTTACACCATCAAGTAGCAATATTGGCATTAGTGGCCATTCAGTAACCATCATATGTTGATATCTTGTAACCATCAAAACGATTACTGTAGTTACAGTAAGTATGGTATGCAGTATTTCTGACAATCATTGACATTTGCCATTAAATTGACATTCGGTATAAAACCACCAGTTATTAAACCACTGGTTAATCCATCCTGGTTGATGATATTGATGTAAAACTGAAGAATGTTAGCGTATTCTTGGGTTCACGGCATGACTGTGAATGGATGAATCATTGTTGACAAGAATGGGCATTCACAGCTTGTAGGATGATACATGGACATCCATTGTACATGGTGATATCTAAGGACAGTGGTTATGTGCGATTGATTGATATCATTGACGATCATTGATATCACAATTGATTATATGATCACCAGCTTCCAATGGTGAACACAGTGACTACAAAATGATTAGCATAGTTGAAAGTGGTTGTGTTCCAGCTTCCTGAGCTACCATACTGATGTCGTGACTCCAACTGTGGGGATTGAACCTGTGGGAGTGTCAGTTGCGGCCTTCGGCACGAAACATGGCTGAATGCAGGAATTCGTCGCTAAGAGTAGGAGCTTGGTCATCGCAATGATGATGGCGATGACCCACCAACCAACCAATGGTAATTTAATGGTTAACTAAGGGGGGATGATAAGCAACTATAGGATATGATGATGATGATGATTATGATGATGATGATGATGATGATGATGATGATGATGATGATGGGGCATACGCGCCTGGATGATATATCACACATTCACGATGCACTGCAGTTGTTATGGATTGCAGCACCTTGCCGTGGGTCAAGGAATACATGATTTGGTTCTTGAAAGCCCGTTCCTGCTGACTTCATGCAGTTTGGTACTCCCAGTTTGGTCGTAGTTATCCCAGTCATCTCGCTCAAATCCTGCCAGGTTCTCAGGTCAATGCGCCCCAGGTCATATTTTTTATGTGAGTGTGGGTCAAGACCGTATATGGGTGTTTCTAAAGATAGGGTAACCAAAACCCACCAAAACAGTTTCATTTTACAAGGAAACCATTGGTTGTGGGTGTACCACTATTTTGGCACATACCCGTATCACCCAAACGGAGCATGTGAACATCCGGTCTGAAGCTTCTTTGATCTGCGCATGGGTCCGGACGAGTTTTGTTGCCCTGCTAGCTCCCCAGCACCAGCCATACCTGCGCAGGTCAGGCCTATCAATGGAGTCAGGGAATCCAGAGATCGACGGGATTGTGGCAGCTCACATGTGTTCTTTTGAGGTGCTGGTCGGTTGGTTTGATTGGTTTGATTGGTTGGCTGGTTGCTTGCTTGCTTGGTTGGTTTGGCTGGTCGGTTGGATTGATTGGTTGGTTGGTTGGCTGGTTGGCTGGTTGGTTGATTGGTTTGGTTGGTTTGGTTGGTTTGGTTGGTTTGGTTGGTTTGGTTGGTTTGGTTGGTTTGGTTGGTTTTATTTGCTTGGTTGATTGGTTGGCTGGTGGTTTCACATTTTCGTTTCACCAACATGGGAGATGCCGGTGACCATCGCAAGCATTTGATCACCTCCAAAGTATGTGATTTGGTGATGGATGTGGTGGTTTCTCAAGCCATCCCCCCAAATCATCCTTTCTTAATCATTCACAGTAACAAACGATCTATGATTTGGGGGTCTCCTGTTTCTTTGGTGAACTAACGGGGTGGATCATCCTGATCGGCACACCTGGGAAGCGGCGCCGAGCTGGACAGCGCCACCCGCTGCGAGGTGTCATCGTTTGGGACCTGGACAGTATCAGCTGGGAGAGCAAGGACTCAGGCCCCGGACCCCAGGGGACCAGATCTCTTCAGCGGTAGAGCTGTGAGCCGCAGATACTTTCTCTCCTGTGGCGACGGCTCATGGCTGGAAAGGTATAGCAAATATTCGACACCGCTGCATTGATGCGCACGTGTGTGGGTACATCCACTTAGGATTGATACCTTACAGAACCAGATATATTATAGATGAGACATATCAACATCAGTCATAGTCAAACACCCACTGTTTCTGTCCCTGAGGCAATGGTTGTATGTCATTGGATGTCATTCCTTGATGGAATCAAGGTTGCATGCCCATATCATTGTTCAAAAGTCGCGAACAATGGGTGGTCTACCCCATGTTTCCAAAAGTTGGGAACACAGCTGTGGATACATCGTTTTGGAACAAAAATGAACCGACCCACCTATGTACAAAAACAGCCATACCGGCAACCATCCCGAAATGTATCCCTAAACTTGTTTCATATCGTAAAGGATGTTGATTTTGGAAGTGCCATCATGTGTGGACACACCAATATGCTCTCATGGCAACCTATCATCTCTGTACTCCGCGTATTGTTGGCAACATCAAATCGCTATTGCCTACAGTACTATCTTTCCCAGTGAAATCAGCAGCAATTCACCAACCAATTGCTACCAATGCATGAATTTGCACACTTCTTATCACTTCTGAATATCTTCACCAGTTGATGAACGCTTATCAAGAGCTTACTTTGACAGAGTGTAGTGGCATCTTCAACGTGAGTGCCAGGAGGCAAAGCATCACTTGTGGGAACCATATCCGTTAATTACCCTATTTTGTCCAATACGTGGTTTTTGGTCACTATCCCACCATCATTTGACTATAAGCAAACCATTGTCAGGCACTGTTGAGCATTGCTACGCCATCATTGATCATTATCTATTAGGCATTTGTTCATTATCGTGAACACTATTGGGTATGATGAGCCAACATCACAACACTCGTTCAAGGATCATTGCTTCAACCATCAGTTCCCAATTTTTTACGCACCATTCAACGCTCATTTCACCATCACCATGGTCCATAAACACATCACCCTGTTCATTTCACCATCACCATGGTCCATAAACACCTCACCCTGTGGCTGTGGAAGCCACAGGCTCTATATGGAGTCGGGCAGACTCATGGTGGGGGAGGCCGGCAGTGCCATGGTTACCACCATGAGATCTGTGCCGTTGCTTGCCTGGCACAAGCGCGCGCCATTAGCTGCTATGTTTCAACCAGCGATGCAGAAATGCTGGGGTCGTTGTTAAAAACTGGGGTTATGAATGTGACCATTGTAAAACATGTGAATAAGGAGGTGAATGCCTGTTGGCAAGCTGATTCATGCTGGTTGATTGATCAGATTGGTTGTTGGTGGTTTCAAACATTCTATTTTCGCTGGTATTGCCAAATGGTTGGTTGGTTGACTACTTGGTTTCATAGGGGTGGATCAACTTCCGACTAGTGGATATAAAACCAGTGGTTCAGCAGTGAAAAGCTCAAGCAATTTAAGACAACACAGCTGAACTATGTCAGAAACTCGTTTGGTTAATTGGTTAGTCAATCGACCTTGTTGGTTTATGTGTGGTTAGTTGGTTAAGCCCGTTGTGTTGATTTGCTGTCAAAAACCTGGTTGGTTCTTCGTTTTTTTTTAACAGCAAGTTATTCGTATCAGGTTCATGGAAACCCGTTATGTGATGGGAATAAGGAAACGGATGCCAAGGGGGTTCATCGTCACGGGTTTTCCAATTCCAGATACAAGTTGTTTGTCAATTAATTGGGTTAATTCAGAAGTGACAAGCTATAAGCTATCAAACAATCACTAGGTCAGGAAGAGCCTGTTTTCACGCCTCGAACGCACTATGTCCTCTAGCTGAGTGGTTGTGCCGGGGTTCTCAGATGATAACGTGGTTCATTTTGGAGCAGTTGGGGGGGCATTTTAAGAGCTATTGAGACACCACTAAACGCACAAGTTCTAACAAGTCCATCATTGCACTCTGTGCCTTGCACCACCTTGTGCTCCAGCAGTGCAGGCTGAAGATCAGCCGCTGTCTGGCATCGAGCGGGGGCCCCTGTTGCGCTTCGCGATCATGGTGACGCATGGTCGTTCTTGATGACTCATTGACATTGCAGGTAAAGCGAAGGAGGTGTTGATGGGATTAGGCCCAGCAGTTTTGCAGTTTGAGGAGTGGACATTTTGACCAGACCAGTTGTAAATTGCAGGCGCGTATACATTTTCTTGCGCATGCATGTGTTTGCACGGATTAGAATCGATTAGAATGTGTTTGTTCAACACTTTTGGCTTGTCGTAGGTACGTGCTTTTTCTTTCACACGGGTGCATGTTATAAGTTATACCTATAGTACGTCGTACAGACACAGCACAAATTTACGTAGATATATTGCAATTTACATGCCTGCAGATTTGACATTCCAGTTTGGCCTGGCCCCTGTCCCTGTCCAAATGTTGCATTGTCTTTCAACACTCTTCAAACGATGTCCTTAATAGGGTTGCCGGCATTCACCCTCAGGTTTGCCCAGTTTATGTCGAACTTCCGAGCAGGTGCTTGCGATGATGATGGTGGTGGTGGTGGTGCGACTTCCACATTAAGCCTTGTTTAGTTCTAATTAACAGTTTTCCACCATCATTTTCATTCAGAGATGGAATGGTTGTTCCAATTTCCCTGTGTAGTTGGTTATTTTGTATTGCTGATCATGGTAAAACCAATGGTTAATCAATGGTTAACCAGTGGTTGCCGTTGGATCTATGTATCAAGTCCTCCCCGACATTAGCCTGTCCCTGGACTCTGTTTCTTGTCATATGCATGTTGATCTATCATATGTACATGGTGGGAGTCCTTTTCAAACCACAGGTGTTTAACCATCATTGTTGGTTACTATCCCCTATCATTTACCATTATTGATGGTTATAACGCCTAGATAATGTCTAGATCAACCACAGGTGTTCTTTAGTAAAATCCTATGTAAACCCAAAGTGTTTTTTATTCACCTTAATCAGCACTTGTCACTTGTCACTGCTCAGATATGGTCACCTCACCAATTGTACGGGTAACATAACCTGCAACACTGGGAAAGGGCCCATGGCACCCTGGTCGCCCCGCGCTTGGTGAATGAAATTGTCATTTGGTTGTTAATGCATATGCGCTGGTATGGCGAATCCTCATCAATCAGTCGATCACATAACATCAACAGTCTTGGTCATCCACGACTGCAACCAGTGAATTGTTCGACCACAAGTCACAGATGAGGAGAGTGCAATACAGGGGTCTAGATTCATTTTGAGAACACGTGTAGTGGTTTCTCAAAACAGGGGTCCTCCAAATCATCCTTTGAATCAGTCATTTGGCTGTTTCTCAGAATAGGGGACCCCAAAAATGGATGGTTATTTACTACAAATGATTATACACTGTTGGATGATTTGGGGGACTTGAGAAGCACCCATTTATAGCAATAAACCAACCATCTTTGGGGTCCCCTCGAAGGTCGAGTACGTGATCCAAAGTTCGCTGCAGGCTGACTGCTGATCCCTGGGCACGGATGCTGAAAGTGCCGACAGCCAAAGTGCTGCACTTTGATCAGTGGTCCAGCAGCACGAGCAGTTGCACCCTTGGTTCTACCAGCTGCTTTTGGGGATGATGAACATTTATCCAATCAATCAATGTGGACGTTTTGTTAGTGGTAGTGGTAAAGACGGCTTCGCTTTCATCAAGGCGGACGAAGCAGTTGAAGCAAGGCCTTTTCAAAACTTGCCAGTGGCAGAAAGGGCTGAGGCTCGACGGACGTACTGGAAAGCTCGCTGGGGTGAGGTGGATGGTGCTTGTGAGTGGCCGTGTCTTGAATTGTTGGAAAGTTTGGCCAGGCAACAGGCCCTTGAGCTGAAACCAATTTCCACGGCACAGGTTGTGGAAACTTTGAAATACACTGCCAACAAAAAAGGCGGCCCAGATGGTTGCACGTTTCGGTTGTTGAAGTTGCTCCCGCGTGAAGCTTACAGTGGTTTGGTTTACATTTTACATTTAGTTGAAGCTCGTTTGCGTTGGCCGGAACAGTTTCTGCTTGTCCAGGTTGCGTGCTTGCCCAAGAATTTGGAGTGTGAAAGGCCGATTTGTTTAACTCACGTGTTGTATCGGCTTTGGTGTAAAATGCGCAAGCCTCTAGTTGATCACTGGCTCATGAATGACAAAGAACTTGCGTTTTGGGATCAGGCAGTCAAAGGTTCTACTTGTCTTCAAGTGGCTTTGCTCCGGCTTTGTAAAGCCGAAGTCAGCAAAAAGTTAGGTTTGAAGCAAGTCAGCCTGTTGTTGGACCTCACCTGCTTTTATGATTTGGTTGACCACAATCTGCTTGCTGAAGATGCGCTGTCTCTGGGTTTTCCGCCGCTGGTCCTTTTTCTTTGCTTGCAAGTTCACAAAGGGCCTAGGATTTTGCAAGCTCAGGATGTGGCTAGTGAACCCATCCAACCGAGTAAAGGAATTCTGGCTGGTTGTCCTTTTGGTGTGGTTTTTGCTAAAATCGTGCTTTGGACTTTGATGTCGCATGTTCAGCGGGTTTGCCGGCCACAGGGTTTGACCACCTGGGTTGATGACATCGGTGTCGATTTGCGTGGGTTCACGTCTTCTCAAGTGGCCAAACATGCTGTGAGGACTTTTCTCGAACTGCGTGACGGCTTGAACTCGCGTGGCCTGGAAATAAGTATCAAAAAGTCGGGTTTCTTGGTGGGAGACGCCGCCACTGGGCGTGAGCTCCAACGTCAGCTTAGTGAGGTTGACGGTTGCCCAGAACTCAAAGAAACCATCAAGGACCTTGGCATTGACAATTCCTTGGCTAGGAAAAGAAGGCTTACTGTGCACCACTCTCGGTTGAAGAAAGGCCGTGCCCGGCTCCGTAAGGTTCGGCTTCTCCCTGCTGGTAAAAGACGTAAGTTTGTGAATATGTCGGCTGGGTCCGTGGCCTTGTGGGGCCATATGGCTCTTGGCATCCCTCCGCAGAAGTTGCGCGCTTGGCGGCTCAATGTTGCCAGAACCAACAAGTGGATTAAAGGTCGTGGGTCACTTGAAGTTGCCATGCAAATTAACGCGACCCCGCTTGATGACCCGTATTTTCGTGTGCGTGTGGAGCAGTTGAAACTGTGGCTTGAATTGGTGAGACGTTGCGGTGTTTTGGCTTGTTCGGCCTTAGCAAAAGCTTGGGAGCAGAGCTGGACGGAGCTGCTTAGCGCGGTCCACCGGTGGAAGATTGTTAAAGGTCCGCTCGCTGCTACTCAGGCTGTGCTCATGGATGTTGGTTGGAATGCTTGCTGTTTTGATTCTTGGGTGGACGATGTTGGCCACGCCTGGCACCTTGACTTCAGTGATCAGTGCTTACTTGTGCGGCTTGAGCTTGGGTTCATTGCTTCTTTGAAAAGACGTCAATGCGTTCTCATGTCTCAGCAGTTTTTCGGGCAAGGCTTGGAGTCTGGCTTGGACATTGTGTTGCATAAACGCTTGCTTGACAGCGTGCCGGTTCAGGACGCGGCCTTATTGCAGACTTGGTGGCAAGGGGCTTTACAACACTCACTTAACTCGCGGCATTGTGTCTGTCCGTCTTGTGATGTTGAGCTTACCCTCTTGCACATGTTGTTTGAATGCCCCGGGTGCATCCGGGAATGCGGGCCTGTTCCTGAAGCTTGGTCTGCTTGCTACGGATTGGTTGAGCAAAGTCATTTCTGGCTGCGTGGCTTGGTGCCGGATGGGTGGACTCGTGCTCCTGCAGTTGCTGACGAACACATTGTGCGCACTGGTTGTTTTGAAAACTCTGCTGGGTTTGACTTCTCGAGCTTGTTTTTTGGGACTGATGGTAGTGGTGGTCCTTTTAGTAATGAACCTCGTCTCCGCAAGTGTGCTTGGGCTGTCGTTGCTGTTGCGTTTGAAAATGATGCTTTCGTTTTGGTGGGTAGTATCACTGGGTTTGTGCGCGATGGCCACAATCCCAATACTGTTGCTCGCGCTGAGTTGCGTGCCTTTGTTGAGCTGCTGCAAGCAATTCCTGAAGGTTGTGAGCCGAGGGTTGCTGTGGATGCTTCCTTTGTCATCAATGTCTATCACAAGTTGCGTCGCTCTCCAAAGAAGATACGGAACCCGCATGGGGACCTCAGGGGCCAACTTGCCACGCTGCTGGACAAGCAGGTGTGCCTCAATAAAGTGAAGTCCCATATCACGCATGAGGAGCATGTTTCTCTTGGTAGAGAAAGCTGGTCTTGGCATGCAAATCGGTTTGCCGATGGGCTTGCTAGCATGAGTGCTACTGTTGTTGCGCCCTTTGCTGTTGAAGATGTGAATGCTTGGGTTTTTGAAAGGACTAAAAAGTTGACCTTGTGGATGATCCCTCGTGTTAAGTATTGGCTTTCTGTTGAAGCTGCTGTGCCTAAAAGGGAACCCGATGGCCCCCCACGGACTAAGCATGAGTTGTTTAATCAAGCTGAAGCTAAAGGTATTGGTGGCCATGTTTGGAAACGGTGCCCAGATGGCTTGCGTTGTAACGCTTGCTGTAGTATCCTTAAGACCTACCGGAGTTTGCCTGACTTGGAAGTCATGGCTGCCTTGCCCTGTTCGGGTGCTGGAGCCCAAGTGGGGTGTGGTCACCCTTTGCTTCACAAAGTTCATTTTACTCACACCATGTATGGTACACAACCTACCCTTCAGTGCTCCCAATGTGGTGGGCGACTAGCTGCTTGCACTAAAGCTGTTAGCCGGAAGTTGTTATTTCCGTGTGGGACCTCAGGCGCGCGTTTGTACCGACGTCGAGGCTAAATTTGTTGGGAAAAAAAAAATCAATCAATGTGGAATCGCTGTGTCTTCCAGTTCAACCTCTCATCAATCGGTTCCGGAAACGAATTGAAACCGAAAGGGCGAGAGTTTTGCACAAAGTGTTACCCCGGTTTCAACAATGATTGCTTGAATTGCTCTAAAATTTGTGTCCTTTGCTAGAAAAGCAGGGCCTTCGAGTCATTTTAGGAGTAGAGCAGTGGCATCAACTCTTCACAAGAAACTGAGTTCTTAGCCCTGGACACTGGAATGACCGGTGGACTGTTGGGTCAGTTGTGTTCCATCACCATATTTTCTATCTGCTAAACTGGCTTTCATTTTTGCCCTTTCAACAAACTTGCTGGATATCCAGCTCTGGTCAGGCTGGCAGCTACCAATGCGAAATTTGTAAGAATTCTATGCTTGGGCTTGACCACCTAGTCATGTTGCACAAAGCCTATCTGTGGGCTTGACCGGGACCCATGCCTCTCGGAGTTTTCCGTGTCGGTGCTGCAAAGAAGTCATCAGCTCCGCACACGAGAAAGGACAGCAGGGCTCAACTTCCAATCTGCTCCGAAAGCATGCAGCACTGGATAATGAACCATCAAGCATAAACCAGCGTCAATTCATGTTAATTAACCATCAACCATCAACGGTACTGGTAGGTTTCAGGGTTGATGTTGTGATTTCAACTAATTCACCATTAATTGTCCATGTTGATTTACCATCGACCATTGAGTGAAGATCCGTAGTAATACACCCCCACAATTGATGGTGAATAACCTGCTATCTATGGTAAAATTGGGGGTGGTTCTCAAGAGCTGGATCTCCCATTGATACTTGAGCTCAGCATCACCCATGATTTCTGGTTGCATCACCAATCTGTGGGTAACCAGTCAGCATCCCGATCTTCACAGTGCATCTTTCCCAGCAGGACATGCTGAATGCCCCTGGATCCATAGCAGCTGGGAACAGTGAAACCTCGCATTGCGATAAATCGCTGCCAAGGATAGGTACATGGCCTATCTTGGCAGATCTTACCATCGTTTGATTTGGACACAATGAATTTCATAGGTCGCAGCGAGCAGCTGAGAGTCTCACCTTGGCAGAACTGTTGCCATTGGTGCTACGAGATCCATGGTGGAAACTCTCACGAGAGCAGAACCTTGACCCCTGCGCCGTTTCGCCGCACCTCAATCCAGCTGATCCCAAGTTCCAGTCAGACATGCCTTGCGCTGGCCGTTTCTTTTTCAGGGAACCTCACTTGATTCAACGGTTCCCTGGTGATGAATTACATCAGTTGATACTTTGAGGTATGGAAAGCTCAATGAGAAGTCAGAATTCGCCGGTGGTTCGAGGCTACTGCTTCAGTCTACCTCGCAGCTGTGAGCAAGGCAATCAGTGTGTCAATCACTGATCCGGGATACTGTAGGTGAGTACGTTCCAAAGCGGTTCTCCGAGACGAGTCCGTGGGTTTCCTTGTCACATGGTTTCGTGTGTTCCAAGCATGCGCACGAAAGTCCAGCTGTTTGGATTCCAAGAAGTGTTTGGTTTTGGATCATTTTTGGTTGATTGTTTTTGACGCATAGTTGGTCATTGGTGTATCACTTTGGAATGTCCTCTTGTGGGCTATTGTGGGGTGCTGAACCGTTTGCGCGTGTTGAAAAAGCACAACCTCTTGGTGGGAGGTGGTTTGCTGAGCTAGAATTTTCGCAAGTAAAGGCCCCTGGGTCAATGTTCGCTGGATTTCACTTAGGATAGTCACATGTAGTCACCATTGGCTTTTGGCTACAGCCAAAACTCACTTGTCAAACTTGTCAAACAATTGTTGGTGTGCAAACCGAATCCTTGCAACTTCCAAATTGCATGCCATCGAAGGCATATTGAAGCAGCGGCAACGTACTGTTTGTCATTTCCAAAGCTCGCTTTGCTTACCTTCGAAACCATAGCAACATGACGGCCACATCTGTCCTTCGAGCGGCTGTGTTTGATGATTTGAAGGAGCTGTGTCCTTCTTTGGCTTCAGGTCTTTCTCCCAAGATCAACAATTGCTGGGAATGAATAGGCTGCTGACGTCTGCTGACTATTTAGAAAAGCTACTCTTCTTGTTGGCCAATTGCAGAACGACTTCGCGGATACCGTAATCTGAGCTACGCGGACTTGGCTTATCGCCAGGCCAAAGAGATCGGCCAGATACAAGGTCTCTGCACCAGCTCATGAGCAGAACAGTAGAAGTTGGTGAGTAGTTCGAGTCCATTTAAAAAGATAGGACAGTCAGTGCCACTCATCAACGGTGACAAATTTGCGGACGAGTTTGGATCGCGAGACTGGAAAGATTCTGGACACATAGAAATGCTGTGTGAAGAAGTCAGAGCTAGGGTCTCTACAAATCCCATAGACGAAGCAAGGTGGTTGATTCATGGCAAACTCATGGGCCCTGCCCAAGTCTTCGCAGCGCAGCCATGGTTTCAGGAACAATCGCCATGGAGATCGCTGGGCCGTTCTTGCTGACATGCCTTGAAGCATGCCCTTTGGCAATCAAAGATTTTGTTCCCAAAGGGAATTGTTCGGCAAATTGAGAAGGAAGCCAATTTGTTTGGCAACCATGGTCTTTGAGGAAGCAAACAGTTGAGGAGTTTGTTTTGGTGATGTATTGGATTCGTTTGAGTATGGGTAGTCAAGAGGTTGGAATTTGGTGTTGGAAGGTGAGTTCTTCAAACACGAACAGCTGATGATTCACCGTCCAATATGGATGTCCCTTGACCCACAAACGAATACACTTAGGGTTAGCAATTGAATATATTCTTGTGAATGGTTGTCAATGGTTGATTTGTAGTTACAAATGTTAAAACCGGTCAATGCATGTTACTACCTAGTTAATGCTTGGTGGTTAATTATTAATGGTCATAATATAATTGCAATGACACCAACACATTGCAATATGCCCAAACGCAGTATTACTTCAATCACTTCTAATGCTTTTTGGGTCATTGACACCAACCAGCCACCAACCAAACCATGAAGCTAGCAATCAACCAACCAACCAACCAATTGACCTTGCCATAATATCAGTGTTGCACTTGTTGCTTGTACACACCATTCTGGAACTATTCTTGCTTACCATGCGTTATGATTCGCACAGGACCGCATAGGATCATGATTGTCTCAACCAGCTCTCAGCCATTCTCAACATCCTTTAAGCAGCCATAATCAACCAGAATATAACCAGCATTGCTTATTACCATCGGATATCACCCGCTGTGAACTTATGAACCACCCCACGAACATGAAGCGTTCTGACTTTCTTAATTTTGGTCAGCTGTTGGCCATTTGCAAGCATCGTGAATCAACCAACTAATCCAATTGACTAGTCGCAACCATCGTTGAAGACCGCCATCCGTAGCACCATCCATTCATCGTCACCATTTACCTCACTGACTCCGTCCAATTCACCTTTGAAGGGAATGGAACTTGGTAACCATTGGTGAAGCCATGGGTGAAGCTGGTCCAAGCTGGTATACAGTAGTTATTGGTTCATGTTGGGTCTCGCCTGCCATGAAAAACTGTCGCTGAATAGCCATCCGGTATCCAGCAAACCAATTCTACTCCTAGCCTTCTTAAGTTGCTTTCCAACCTTCCAACCACGAAACGAACCATCAACTAACCACTGACCATCAACCATCATGAACTACCATCAACCAACCATCATCTGACCATTCACCCAGATCACCAACATCCTCACTCCACATCGCCACCATCCTCAACCCACCATCCTTAACCGCATGAAAAAGACCTGCGCGCACCCATCAACATATTAGTAACATCGACCACCACTTCACCATCCACAACCAACCACCCACCAACCACCCAACCAGGTGACCTCTGTCGCTTCAGCAGCGCCTGCCGCGCCTGCGGCGCCTTCGCCGCGGCGCCGGTGGCGCGGCAGCGCCGCAATTTGCGGCGCCGCGGCGCCGCGCAGCTGCTGCGAAAGGAGCTGCGCAGCGGGACGTGGCCCGAGCCCAAGAAGTGCCGTGGCGAGGTCAAGGCATCCACTCCGGGGATAACCCCTAAAAAATAGCTGGTTTATTGCTAATAATGACTAATAATGGATGACTTGGGGAGTCCCCTATTTTGAGAAACACCCACATTGTTATGGGAGTTATCCAAGGAGTGGCTCTCTATTGATAACCATTCTCTATGATAGGATAGCTCCATAGCTGGGTGGCTCAACCATTATTAGATTGTTTTCCCTAACCAACGGCTTCATGGGGGATAAGTTCATCCCAAGAATTTCATGTTGGGAAAACTCAATCATGGTGAATGATAGGGGAACCAGGGGTACAGGATTTTGACCCACAGCCAAGTGATGGGATGGTGGTTGAAGCCATGGTTAAGCCATGGGAGAGGTGGGATGGGTGAGTTGTGAAGTTGGTAAGTGAAGTCCAGGTTGAATGGTGAATTTTGATGATTTAAGGGTGATGATTCATGGCCTAATGATGGGTAAATCATGGTTGCTGAGGATGCATTTTGGTATATCATGGCTAAATGATGGATCAGTCACAGCTGAGTGATGGCTGAATGATGGTGAAAACCAAGATTGAGTGGCAAGTGATGTGCTGAGTAGTGGTTCAGGCATGGATGGCCAGGAAAGTGGTGGCTGATTGAGGGGTAAGTGGTGTATGATGGTTAATTGGTGGTAGTGATGAATTATGCTTCATAGCCGACAGAAACTGACAACAGAGTCGTTCGGAATGAGCAAGCAAGAATATATATATACTGTATATATATATATATGTATACACGGGTAATACTGAGCATCTCTTAAATCATGTGTAAACTACTCGTACGGTTGACGACCTGATTAAGTGTTGGAAACACAATGGTGAATGGTTCTGGATGGTAAATCACAGTCCAATGATACATAAACCATGGTTGGTGACCCTTGTGAACACTTCAAGTTGGTTCATGTGATTGTTTGAAGATCGGCGGCAGATGATAAGCAGCTAGTGCTGGTGAGTTTCAAGCGTAATCACAGTCATGGCTGACGTGAGTCATGGGTCTATAGGAGCATGTAATTCTCATGTTTTTTGGATGACATACTTCTCATTATATATCAATGTATATGTATATATGTTTTCAAATGTTTTTAATAGATCAATTTGTTTTTTGTTTTGGATATACACATTTTACATATTGTTTATGTACACAAACAGTACTGGTACTTCTATGAAAAATACATAAATGTGTGTACATTTTCGGGCAAACACGTTGGTTTGCCCGCGCCTGTTTTGTTGACGTCTCCCAAATACGAAACACTGTGTTTCGTGGAACGTAATGCACATGTGCTTCATCATGGTCTTCACCCCATGCGTAGACTACCTAGGCTGTGCGTTAGGTTTGATCATTTGTGGATGTTAATCATACGCAACAAATCAACATCTTGTACGTATCATGCATGTGTACAATGGTATCAGTTCTTTGGTAAGACATAGTGATACAATATCCCATAAGATACACTCATAAGATTCCCCATAAAATGTCTTATAGTACCTTCAGATTGGCACCTAAATTTTCATACATGTACTGTATCCCCCCCAAAAAAATGGGTTCTAAATTTTGGGCTGCAGTGTGGACTCTGAGAGTTTTTGAGCTCCTTACCAATCTGGTTTTGGTACAGAACATCTTCACGTTGATCGTGCGTCGATGTCAACGGTGATGATTGTTCCGCTGGTAATGATGGTTGCAATGATGATGGCGGCACCAGTTGTGATGGTGGTAGCACCAGTTATGATGGTGGATGATGGATGATGGATGTGGTGGTTTCTCAAAATAGGGGCCCGAAATAGCTGGTTTATTGCTAATAATGACTAATAATGGATGATTTGGGGGGTCCCCTATTTTGAGAAACACCCATGTGATGGATGATGTCTCCGCTGGCCAAGGCAACGTCGTTTGATGCAAATGTTGGAGTCTTTGGATGGCCTATGCGGCGCGAAGGTTGACGACGTCGCCTCACAGAAACGCGGCTCAGCTGCAACGTTTGAGTAGTTGAGAAGTGCTTTGGGATAGTGACGGGGAAATGGCCATGGGTCAAGCAGTTAACCAACCAACAATGGGGGATGATAACCAACCATTTTATAGGGAAACTAATGGTTAATGATGGGGAACCAGGGGTACGGGGTTTTGACCTACAGCCAAATGAAGGTTGATAAATGAAGCTTGACTGATGACTGATGGTTGATTGATGAAGTGATAGTTGATTGATGGTTGACTGATGGTGAACGCATGCTTGATAGAAAGTGAAGGTCGTTGAGAATTCTTGGTCATGATCATTGACTGTGTGAAAAGCATGCGGGAGATGGAACATTGTTTTCATGTATAATCACTTACAATGATTCAACTGCAGTGTTGCAATAGATAGCTGTTTGTTTTGCATCAATTGCCGATTGTTTCTTGATGTGAATCTAACATTACGAGTTGTTACACCTCCCCTGGATGATGAAATGGTTATGTGTTTCCCCACATTTCCGCACTCAGGGTTTACTATGAAAACCCAAGCTTCACTTCTCGCTGGCAATGTGCCAGGGCAGCACTGAAGTTTTGTTGTCCAATCCATTGTCATCACTATGTTTGCATTGCTTTTCAGACATGATGGTTGCACCCCATCTGAATTGGTGACCGTGAAGTCCATTGGTATGAGGGAAGTAACAATGAATGACTACCAGGGGCTGTACAGGTGGCATGGCCACACCTATCCCAAAATGATTGGCTCTCGAAGTGGAAGAGCTTTGACGACCGGTGCTTCCTTTGTCAACATCGCAACATGTGAGACGACACCCAGGGCTGAAGTCATTGGTCTGTAAAACACATTTCATTTCGACAGGTACACTCTGGTCCACTGGTAGTCCCCCAACCTGGTTCAATGGAACATCCGCCATAGAAATAGATGAATTTCCAGGGAGTCCCTGAGAAAATGGTGTTGTTAAATTGCCAGGTTAGTTTATGAGAGGGAACCCCCTGTTGATTCATAGTGGTACCTGCCAGCTATTGGTCATGATGTCCACAACCCAGGTCCCAAGCTCCAAATTGCCCAGTTCCGGATTGTTGGAAGCTGAGGGATGTGCAGTTTGGGTGAGTTTCCAGGGATATAACAGGGGTAGCCTTATCGGGTGGGTCCCTACAGGTGGTGACCACTAAGTGGGGCCACAGATCTTGGTCATAACATGGTACCATTGTCGCCCGCCCAGATCGGGCGGCCAAGGAGTCGATGAGTCCTTCCAGTCTTTGATCAACGACTGTGTCACTCTGTTGGATGAGTCCTGCTGCCGTGTGCAGAAGGCAGTCCCTCGGACGGTGCCGCGCAGCGCGCTGGGAGTGCGACATTTTCCCATGCCGATGATGAGACAGGACAGATACTACGTGAAAAGATGACGAAATTTCTTGACTATAGTTAATCATATCACAATATTAACCATATAGCCACCTATCAAGTAATCAGAATGGTTGCCTTGTTTTGATGTCGACATGGTCAAGTATAGCCATTGATTTGTGTTTTCGATCACCCGCTTGGTATGGAATCATGGGTTGATCGCTCGGTCACGGCCATGGTGCGGTATTTTCTTCAAGATGGGGATGTCAGAATATTGCTGCCTATCTATGTATACATATGTTTATATGGATGTATACATGTATGCATTTTTGTAAACATGTCTATCTACATATACATACATATATAGATGTACATGTGTGTGTGCATATATATATATATCTTTATTTATTTGCTTGTAATTAGAGTGATCCTGGAGTAGATAGAATATTCCCCATGTTCTATATTTGAGCCATTTACCTACTGAGCATGGTCAAATTTGATGTTTGATCTACTCCAGGATTACGAGGTCTAGATACAGACATAAGTATACTCACCTACATTGGGCACTGAGCAGCATGTTTGCACAGAAAGGACCTCATCAGTGTCACCGTAGTCCCAGCAGCTCTTCTAGGTCATCAAACTACTGGCAGAATTGGGTGATGAAGCAGAAGCCCAGTGCCTCCAGTGACGCTCGGGCGATTCGCTGTGGGTCGTCTCAGCTTTCCCCAAGTTTTTCATCAGGGGAAGCCAACAACAGAACTGGACAGTTGTGGACTCCCAGGAGTCCGGCGTTGGTCAGCATCATGATCATCAACCACGACCAGATCTCCAGCAGCAACAAGACCAAGATGACTCACAAGACCAGCGAACAAGCAACAGCAACAACAACCGCCACCAAAAGCAACACTGGTTGAACCGTCTCCCAAGATTAATTAGTCCAGTGATTTCTGACTACACGATTGTAAATCCTATGCAACAGAAATCATTAAAGTGATATTTGATAAACCGTTTCCTATGCAAAATACAAAGTCTTAGTTCTTGGGATTTTGAGCCTGGACTGATCCACCAGATATTTTGATCATGCTACAGGCCGTGTTCCAGTAGACAAGGCATCCGGATGATCAGGGATTGGATGTGTCATGTTGACACACCTGATTTGATGAGTGGAAGTTCTCTAAGACTATGGAAGCGACCTTTTGAAGCCAAAGGGATCCAGCAAGGTAAAAAGGTACGTCGGGTCGCATCATGACTTGTTGTTGATCAAGTTGATCAAGTGTCCCTATATAGGTATCACCAGAAGCAAAGATATGGCTGTGGGTCAATATTAATCAACCAACTAATGGGGAAAATCTCCAACAATAATAAGGAAAACAATGGTAAATGATAGGGTAACCAGGGGTACGGGGTTTTGACCCACAGCCATATCAGTTGGTTTTGGGCTCAGCTGCGACCAGCAGATTTTCTCCACTTCGCCGGCAATTCAAGTGAACATTGACCTAGCACCTTTCCAGCCCCGAATCTACCAACGAAATCAACATGTCGTTACTGCTTAGACAATGGTGGATAACCAACCAGACTTAAAGGTTGCATAGCCATCAAACCAACCAAACCAACGATTAAAATGAGTCTTGTTAGTCATGCACCCTTTATGTGTCATTAATGCTTATGATTGGGTAGCAACCGATCGAACTCTCACCAAACATTGTTGCATTCTTATTGTCTTATTGGTTCAAGGGCTCTTGCCATGGGTTTTCGTTGCTTATCAACCATGCGTAGCCAAGCACCAACCAATCGGTAGTAGATGGTGCTTCTCCCCTTGAGCACTTAATCCCCACCCTTAACCATGAACCAAGTGGTCATTTCCTGGTTTGAAGATTTGAAGTTGCTGAGTACTTGTTGGCCATATTATTTTTGATTGTACCTTGGGGGGTTCTCACAATTTGGGACCCAAAAAATGGATGGTTTAGTATTGTAAATGATCAATGAGCTGGATGATGTCGGGGTACCCTCATTTTGAGAAATCACCATCTACTTGTGCATGCCCTCATATCATCGTGGTTAGGAGTGTTGTGAATTCCTGTTGGTTCATGCATCACCTCCATCGATTGGTGATCAACCATTGCGATGGCTCATGGTATCGACCAATGCAGTTGCTTGACCTGGTTCCACACGGTTGCTGGTTGCTTATACTGCACCATGCATGCCTCCATGTATAGATCATATGTTGGTATAGCCTGGCCCCGCGGCCATTAACCCATCACAAACCCTGGTGATGAACCCAACCAACCCAATCTGGTTAATTATATGAGATTTTTCACCATGACATAGCATTGGAAGTCGAGTTACTTTTCATGGTAGCCCATTTTTGGGAGTTATTTGCAATGACCACCAGGAAATAGCCTGATTGCATGGGTAGTCATTGGTGCAGCTGCTTATATCATGGTTATTTATCATGGTTATTTATTGTGATTATTCCCAACTCCCAATGCGTTTTTCCTTACTGCAACCCTTCATCAACCATGGTCATAGTTCGTCCAGCTGGTAATTATAATGACCCAAAACTATGGTTGATGAACTATGGTTGATTCACCATGCAACGATTCTCATCCACCATCGTCATTTAACCATATTAGGATTTGATCACTCAGCATTCTGAACTATAGCTGGTTGGTGGTTTTCAACATTTGTTGTTTTCCCTAGTGATCATTAACAAATGAATGAATTGTTGACAAGCATATTTTTCATCAAGGGGTGGTTCAACCACCAACCAGATATCCATGATTATCAGCCATCACTACCCGCTATTACCCATTCTGAACCACTGTTGAGAATTTCAGATGGCTAGGTTTTGATCGTTACCATTCTTACATGGTGGGCCCCCCTAGTTATAAGTTGATTAATAAGCCATTTAACTATGGTTATATCTACCATAGCTGGTAGTTACCCTAGTTATAACCCAAATTAGCTAACTAAGGGTGCCCACCTTGTAGGTTTTGACCATTACCATTCTTAGCCCTTGGCAATTCGCCCCACCTCCCACCGCCAAAGGCATACTCCACGGATTCCTTCGCTTGGCCTCTGGGGACCGCGACGTACGCCATGCGGCAGTGGAGGCTATGGCGAAGGTGGTGAAGCGATGGCAGCTGGCAGAGGAGCAGTGGAGGGCGCTCATGGTGGTGAACCGATGATCACTGGTGGATGGTCAATGGTCAATCACAGGCTGGTCAATAGTTAACTGGTTGGTGGTTTTAGACATTTTGTATATTTTCCCTAGTAACTATTAACAATTGGTTGGTTGACTAATGTTCTTCATAGGGGGTTGAAACCACCAACCTGTTAACCAATTGTTGACAAATAACGGTCATATAGTTATTGATAGTGATAGAATGAGAATGGTTGATGTGAAATAGTGGGTAGTTACAACATAGTGGCACGGTGGTATATGAGAATGATTGATGATGACCGTGACCGCGTTTTTTTGTTGGTTTCTTATTTACTAGGATTTACGAGGTTGATAATTATCACACATGCATTGTAATGATAACGACATTCGACGTCAACAGAAAGACCCTTTGCAGACATGTCTGTTTCGGCATGTTTCGGCGGAGATTTGGGGGTTCCAATTTGGCTGCGCCTGGATCGCTCGAGTTGTTCCTGGCTTAGCGAAGGTGCTCATGTCACAAGAAACCCTCTCCATCCAGAGCTATGGTTCACTTTCTCCATATGAAAAAACAGTTCATATGCTCTCAAGATTTCCACGTCAAACCTCACTCTTGAGAATCTTCCAGAGCTCTGAAGTTTCAATGCCTCCCCTTTGCCATCCAGTTTCGACGTGCTCCGGAAAATTGCCGAGGAGCAACGGCAGACCTTGTTGTCCGCGCTAGGGCAATCGCTGAAGGATAGCTGCCCCCATGTGCCATGGCTGCCATGGTTCCGTGGGATCCACGACATGCTTATTGGATAAACCTGGCCATGACCAGTGGGTTGATCGCTTGTTCTGGTGTTTGTGGACCTGCATCGTTTGCTTGGGATCAAGTTCTTATGGCTGATTATGCCAAATTAATGGCTAAATGATGCGTAGAAGTGGCCGGGAATACTCAACATAATTGATTATTTGGGTAGTAATGGCTTGATAATGATTAAGCATGGTCAATGCATCATGGTAAGCAAAGTGATCCATGAAGAAGATCTATCATGGATCTCTTTTCAATTATTGATTCAGCTTACCATGCATACATGTAAAGAAAGTGGATCAGCTCGACAGCGGGTGGTGGAAGTTCGTTGAGCAGATCACCGCTGCTATGGTTTCAAAGGTATGGGGCAGGGACCCGGCGTCAACGGTGCACAATAATTGTCACATGCTACAGGCTGAGCTGAAAGTTCAACTCCTAAGCCGTTTAAGAAGGAAGACCGTTGAATTTTGAGCATAAACAATCAGCATAAACAATCATTAAGTGGAATCAATCAGTGTACTGTACCAGAACAATTGATTCCACTTGGCAAGATTCCAATCTTCAGCTTTGGGGCAAGAGAGTGAAAGCAGCGAACTTTTCCAACTGTGACAGCTGTGTCAGAACCGAACTTGTTACTCCCGTGTCAGGACTGTCTATTCAGCTCGCATGTTCGAAGGTTGTTTCATGATTTTGATGATTGCTGCTTTATTTCGTTTATTTGATGCTGTTGGAACACCACAGTGCTGTCCATTGATATCTTCACCAGGTTCCAGGGCTCGGAAAGACTTGAAGCGTAGGCGAGGCATAAGCCGCCCACAGATCCCAAATTGTCCCCTTCAAAATGATTGAACATGTTGGATTGTCTAAACTGGTGGTACTTACAAAGCAAATCCAAGCAATATAAAAATGAAATGTATACTTGACTTCAAAAATAGACCTGTAGTTCAACAGTTCACTTCATAAACGTAGTTTAGTGACTCATGTTTACTTCACAGCAATACATATCCAACATTCCCCAGCAACAGCCAACAACACTCATCAATCCCATAGGCCTTGGTCCGAATATCACAGGGCACCCACACCTACTTCCGCTAGCCTTGGCGAGGTATGTGCTGCAGTGACTGGGCAGAGCTGGTCTGTGACCAGTTTCAACTTTCTGTTGGCCTGCGAAATGGCTGTGGGTCAATATTAACCAACCAATTTCATGGGGGATAATCACCAGTAACAATAGGGAAAGCAATCTTTAATGATGGGGAACCAGGGGTACCGGGTTTTGACCCACTGCCAAATGATTGCTTCAAGAAGCAAGAGTAAGATGGGCTTGTGAGGATCACATGTTGTTTGTTTCATGCGAGTTCGAAATCTTTCAGCTTGATGTCGCGCATGAGGCTTGTGCCAATGGTTGTGAGTGGCGGGTCAGTATACCCGACATGGTATTGCCTCTGGTTGCAAACGTCGGCATTATTTGGAGGTTGGTAGCTTTTGTAGAATAACAAGCTTGCGGAGACAAAGATGATTGATTGTGCAATGAATATATTTCTTCAATGTGGTTGATTTGGCTTGTATTGATTACCGGGTTGCTGCATGGATAGATACGGATCAGTGCTAGCCACCCCAAAGTGCAACCTTTTCTTGTTCCAGATTTTCCGCTCTTGTTCCAGATTTTCCGCCCTCATTCCATTGACTACATCTCACCTTGCTATGTACATACATTTTACATACGTATGCATTCTCAAAATAGAAATCGCAAACATGCATAGACTTCCAACACGTGTATATATCACAAACTCATTTGGTTGGTTTTGAATGTCCTACTCAGTTCTACTCATATCCTAGTTTATGTGAAACTGGTTAGTCAGCCAATTTTAGCTTTGTATTTGTTGATTGATTGAAACCAGCAAGAGGTTCAGTTTAAAGAGTTCGGTTTAAACCATTCCTAGCCGTAGCCTTATGATGTGCCACTATCAACCATTAACCATCATTTTGAGCATCAATTCATGGTGATTACCGTAACCGCTTTTATCCCCTGTATCAGGCATTAGCCATGTTTTTAAAACCATCCTTGGCCAACACACCAAGTCACTAACCACCATTTGACCATCCACGTGGCCATAATCAGTCATGGATCTCCCCTGGCTTCGTCCAAGTCTCCAGGGTCCCCACGGTTGACGTTGGCCATCAACAGCTGGGCGGCACCACCATGGCGACCAACCGACCAACCGCTCCCATGATTCGTGACCGAAGCTCCCGAGGCGATGATGGCCTTGAGCAGCCTCTCATCCTCAGCTCAGGCGCGTTGAATTCGTGGTGAGTTCAGGGTTCGTTTGATGCCACGGCTCAATAGATTCAATGGTTGTTGGCAATGGTGGGCAATAATTGTGGTTGGCAACAGTGGTTGACACTCACGCATTTGTTTCGTATGATGGGGAATTGATTTTCGGGTATTGATTGGTGGTAACTAATTGTACAGAAATTGAATAGTGCTTCATTTGCGGTAGAAACCTACGAATTTACATTCTGCAGATAGCCAGTGACTTCAATGTTATTATGGTTCTATTGGGTATACGTTTGCCATTGTTCACCATCATTTCACCAGTTTTTGCTAATGCAACCCCCACCACTCTAAACCATTAGTCAGCCATATTACCCATCAAATAACCGGTGCTCATCATTCTTATTACCATGTTTCTTTATCACAGCCAACCATAATTTCACTTTTTTGCTCCTGTCAGGCAGTATTAAGCCACATTGACAATGAATTCGCCATCAATCATCAGTCGGCCATTGTTAATCATTGAGTAGCCATTGGATGCCATTGGCTCACCATTGGCAACCATGATCAATGATCATCCATTCATGGACCAGCTTGGGTTAAACATCACTATCCAAAATTTGGTCATTGATCATGGACGCATCCATCACTCATCAACCATCACGCATAAACCAATCATAGATCCACCGATCCACCATCATGCCAATCAGCCGTGGTTTGTCACCGTACACGTGAGGTTTCAGAATAAGGGACCCCCAAAATCAATGGCTTATTGTTTTACATATTCAATATTACATGACTTAGAGGTACCCCTAGCTACTGAGAAACCACCATGTCATTGTTGGTGATCATCCCTGAATATCAACCAGAAACCAACTTGGCAGTGGGTCAAAACCCCGTACCCCTGGTTCCCCTATCATTAACCATTATTACCCTATAGTTTGTTGGTTATCATCCCCATGAGTCATTGGTTGGTTAACTGCTTGACCCATAGCCGTATATAGCTGGTATATCCCCTACTGTTGCTACTTATTATCCCCAACTTTATTAACCATTCACCAGCTATGTTTGTTGGTTAACCATTGTTATTGGTTGGTTAATATTGACCCATAGCCAACTTGTCAACCATCGCTTGGTTGGTCAATGACTCATCAGGAGCCATGAGCCATGGCATGTGGCCACCACGAGCCCCTGCTGCTGAGGCGGCCCTTCCAGCAGCCAGGCTCCTGGAGGACCAGGATCGCTTCGTGCGGGCCAGGCGGGATGGCAAGGGTTAATGCGTGGTGGTGAAGATGAGGATGAGGATGATGATGATGATGATGATGATGATGATGATGAGGAGGATGAGGAGGAGGAGGAGCAGCATGATGAGGATGAGGAGGATGAGGAGGAGGAGGAGGATGAGGAGGATGAGGAGGATGAGGAGGAGGAGGATGAGGAGGATGAGGAGGAGGAGGAGGATGATGATGATGAGGATGAGGATGAGGAGGATGATGAGGAGGAGGATGATGAGGATGAGGATGAGGAGGATGAGGAGGATGAGGAGGAGGAGGAGGATGAGGAGGATGAGGAGGAGGAGGATGATGATGATGATGAGGATGAGGATGAGGAGGATGATGAGGAGGAGGATGATGAGGATGAGGAGGAGGATGAGGAGGATGAGGATGATGATGAT
>VSDK01016836.1:418420-460858 GCA_009767595.1 Symbiodinium kawagutii
AGGAGGATGATGAGGATGAGGAGGATGAGGAGGAGGAGGAGGATGAGGAGGATGAGGATGAGGAGGATGAGGAGGATGAGGAGGAGGAGGATGAGGAGGATGAGGAGGAGGAGGATGAGGAGGATGAGGAGGAGGAGGATGATGATGATGAGGATGAGGATGAGGAGGATGATGAGGAGGAGGATGATGAGGATGAGGATGAGGAGGATGAGGAGGATGAGGAGGAGGAGGATGAGGAGGAGGAGGAGGAGGAGGATGATGAGGAGGATGAGGATGATGATGAGGAGGATGAGGATGATGATGAGGAGGATGAGGATGATGATGAGGAGGATGAGGATGATGATGAGGAGGATGAGGATGATGATGAGGAGGATGAGGATGATGATGAGGAGGATGAGGATGATGATGAGGAGGATGAGGATGATGATGAGGAGGATGAGGATGATGATGAGGAGGATGAGGATGATGATGAGGAGGATGAGGATGATGATGAGGAGGATGAGGATGATGATGAGGAGGATGAGGATGATGATGAGGAGGATGAGGATGATGATGAGGAGGATGAGGATGATGATGAGGAGGATGAGGATGATGATGAGGAGGATGAGGATGATGATGAGGAG
Source organism: Symbiodinium kawagutii (assembly GCA_009767595.1). Taxonomy (NCBI): domain Eukaryota; class Dinophyceae; order Suessiales; family Symbiodiniaceae; genus Symbiodinium; species Symbiodinium kawagutii. The sequence continues at coordinate 419,044 of VSDK01016836.1, forward strand.
GATGAGGATGATGATGAGGAGGATGAGGATGATGATGAGGAGGATGAGGATGATGATGAGGAGGATGAGGATGATGATGAGGAGGATGAGGATGATGATGAGGAGGATGAGGATGATGATGAGGAGGATGAGGATGATGATGAGGAGGATGAGGATGATGATGAGGAGGATGAGGATGATGATGAGGAGGATGAGGATGATGATGAGGAGGATGAGGATGATGATGAGGAGGATGAGGATGATGATGAGGAGGATGAGGATGATGATGAGGAGGATGAGGATGATGATGAGGAGGATGAGGATGATGATGAGGAGGATGAGGATGATGATGAGGAGGATGAGGATGATGATGAGGAGGATGAGGATGATGATGAGGAGGATGAGGATGATGATGAGGAGGATGAGGATGATGATGAGGAGGATGAGGATGATGATGAGGAGGATGAGGATGATGATGAGGAGGATGAGGATGATGATGAGGAGGATGAGGATGATGATGAGGAGGATGAGGATGATGATGAGGAGGATGAGGATGATGATGAGGAGGATGAGGATGATGATGAGGAGGATGAGGATGATGATGAGGAGGATGAGGATGATGATTATGATGGTTATGATTTTGATTATTGTTATCAAAACTTGTAATCATCATTATTATTCATGATGATCAATGATGGTAGGTTTGGAGCGAATTCCCTGAAATCACTGGAAAATTCAATCTGATATTGACCATTTATGTAAAGCGGTATTGACATGAACCACTGGAGAGTTTACGATATAACCTGAAACCATCGGTATGTCCAAGTATCAGTGTTTTGAAAATTCCTTTAGATGGTCGACCCTTTTTGCATCCCCTCCACGTGGTACTAGTAAGAAATTATAGTACTGAATATGATTTGCACATGGGTATGTGCCAAAATAATGGCACTCCCCAAACCAATGGTTTCTGAGTAAAATGATGATTTTTGGTGGGTTATTGGATACCCCATTTTTGCACATGCACAAATGATTGAACTTGGAAGGTTTGGTATGGTGTGCTTCCGTTGTGAATTGCAAGAATGGTAGGAAACCTGGCTGTTGGTCGGGAGGGAGCGAGGCCAGGAGAGAGGGGTAGCCTTTTGGCCTTTTAAAGGGGGAGCCAATTGGAGCTACCAGGAGTGCCCTAACCAAATGGTAGTAAGCAGTTGATGGATGTAAATGATTTTTTTTACATGGTTGGGGATTCGAATCAGACTGACATTGGCCCTCCTTGCTTCGTTTTTGGTCCAGTTGGATGATGATCTGGCGAAACTCAAACCAGTTCAGTCCTCTCAAGCCCTCGCCAGATTATCAAGGGCATGTAGATAACTTGAACATCATGTAGATACTTTGATACAAGTTATAGGTAACCAACTACGGAAATGGTTGACCAACGGTAGGTTCGGCTCCCTGTCCAGGGCATGTGCCATCTTGGGAAGATGTGGCGGTGCAACTGCCCAAGAGCTCTTGTTACCTGGACCAACTTCCTGATCCAAAACGGGGTGGGTGGGTGGGAGAACCAGGTGACATGCTGTGGTTTGGTTATAATTAGCCACTGATGATTCTTAATAATAGGGGATGATAAGCAACAATAGTGGTTAAGCAACTGCTATGGTTGGTGGTTTGATTGACGTGTTTTCTTTCCTCTTGTAATTATTAGCAAATGGTTGCTCGACGGGGTACCACCAACCAGTGGTGAAAGACTGATGTGGGTTCCTTCATGGACATGGTGGTACCTACGATTCCAAGACGATAGCCATTATTAATGGCGGGAAACTATAACAGTAACTTGGGGACACCATTTTTGGACAAACCCACATTCAGGATGTTTGCAAAGTAGTCGAAGTGGTTTTCATTCACAGTGATGTAGGGCTGGCAATAGCGGGCATTTCCATCCAAGATTGTGATCACAGTTTTGAACTCGTATCATCTACATAGCATAATTTTACTGTAACTGATTTGAACTTGTTCTTTGAATTATTTGTATCATTCACAATGATGTGTGGCCCAGGTGTTTTATCATGTAAAATGATTGCTGCCAAATATGTGACCTAATGGAGGCCTGCAGACGGCCCGGCTATATGGGTTGTCCCATCCAGGTTAGGTAGGCGCGCTGGCAACACCCTGGTGCGAGGTATTGGGTTTCACTTTTTGTTTGTGTGGTATCATGTTGCGTGCACTCCGGTAATCTGACATGGCAATGGAAAATCACCAGATTTTATCGTGAAACTATTGAAACCGTCAATAAATGGTAGATTTTCCAGTGCCAGTTCAGTTTACCAGAGGGTATCCACAGTAAGTACTTCATTTTTAGACGCTTGCTCCAAGTTATGACTGGCCAGAAACTGAGGTTACTTCGATGTGAAGATAGCAGTGCCTTGGAAGTTCCAGCAGTGGCAGGTGTAATTTGCTGACGTTTGGTGGTGTTTTGGTAATTTTGAAACATGTGTTTTTGTGAAGGGCAAGCATCAGACGGTGTAATTCAAAGTGGGTGAGTGGTGGCTAACCCAGCTGCTTGATCGTACAAGGGGCTGTGAACCTACTTTGTCCGGATCTACGGCTATCGCGATGCAGGGATTGCACAACGACCTTTAGCATCTTTCTGCCCATGTCTTGAAGTGTAGAAACAATTCTCAACATTCTGTGAATTCCATTAACTTCATGGACTGGGGATCTGCCCTGAATTAAACATTCTGCCCATGAATTAAATTAAGTTTACAAATTGGTCGCTGAATTTCATGGACTGGGGATCTGCCCTGGGTTTCAAATGGTATGTGGCTGAAAATGCTGTAGCACAGGAACCCTAAGATTTACGAGATGGATGTTGAGTTTTAGTTTCTGAGGATCTTGGCGTGCTGGGAGGGAGTTTTTTCAGATGAGCATTTTTTGATATACAGTTGGTCCAGAAATTCATCCTTTCCAAACTACTCAGTAACCCTCCTGCAGTGATGCATCAAATCGCATCAATTGATGAGTATTGCAAACAACTGAGGATAAGTTTAGTTTGAGGTGGCCAACCTAAATTTGTCAAGAATTCCTCAAATGGAGGATGTGAAAAAAAGACATGTTCCCCTCTGTTTTCGGAAATGCTTCTCTCTCATAGGGATCAGCAGGACTGACCACTGCCGGGTTGAAACACCACTGAACATGACAGCAAGTGGATCCTCTTCATCAGGCAGTCGAAAGCGGCCACCAGCTACATCAACCATCATTAATGGCATCAAATTGTGAATTAATTACTCACTTTTGTCAATCCATCAATAGTATCAATTTGTTGAAAACTAACCTTTTTCAATCCTATTATTACCCTCTATCCACCACCATTGACAATGACATACTCGCCAATTAAGGATTTGCTGCCCGCTTCTTGACTATTTACTACCCACTGATCAATGATTAATTACCCTTCAATCCTTTTAAACATGTTCCCTCCAGCCTCAACGTTCGCCCCACCACATAAAGCGCTACTGCAATGGAGCATGTTGTACAAGGTCGAGATGGCTTGGACAAGATGCGAAAACACTGGCTATACGCAGTGATTTATGGTTTAGGGTTTTAGGGTTTTGGTTTTAGGGTTTTAGGGTTTTAGGGTTTTGGTTTTAGGGTTTTAGGGTTTTGGTTTTAGGGTTTTAGGGTTTGAGGTTTAGGGTTTGATAACTCAGAAGTCAAAAAACAATGGCCCTGTGCAGGAATTTGAGCGTTGGGAAATGTTCTCAGACCCATGCGGGGCAAACCCTAAGGCTCGGGCGAACATGTTTTACTTCCCTAAGCCCTAGCAATTGTAGACCAATGGTTGGTTGACAAGCGATAGGGGTAGTTCAAAGACCAACCGACGATGATCATTATTAGCAATTATAATCATTATATTCACTGTTATTACTATTGTTATAACTTATGAGCCACTAATTGTTAACCAGAGGATGTTCAACTTATGAACCCCTAATTGTTACCAACAGAGGTGGTGAAAAACCACCAGCCAGGCAACCACCAACCTCCTGCATCCTTGGGCGCCCCGTGCCACCCGTGCCCGGCCCAGGTCCCGAAGTGCAGCAAGTGGCGCGCTCCGCTCTGCTCAACCTGTCGCAGCGCCACCCTGCGCTGAGCGACGCCTGCGGGAGAAAACGCATGCGGCCCGGACGCGGCCGACAGGGCGGACACCCGGTGCGGACGGACATCTGCGGGGCCATGGGGCGCCATGGGTCGCCACCAATGGTTCATGGCTCGTAGTTACTAGTGGTTTATGGTTGATAAATGTTGAGAATAGGAAAAAATAACCAACAATTATCATACTTGGGTCAATAATGACCATCCCAAAGATGGAGAACATCCCAACCAAGATTAGTTTTTTGCGGGACGTTCACTACGGGGACATGGTATTGGTATGGACTCACACTGATTTTGTTTGCCTTTAATGCTCAATACTCACCACATCACTCGCAACATCACCAAGGGAACTGTTGTGAGCTAATTCATAGAGTTTCTAAACTGAAGTCATAAAAATACTTTTTTTCACATGTGTATATATATATATATACGTGACTGGACCTAAAAATAGTTTTTTTTTCCACTCCGTTCGAGTATGCTGATGATGGGAATCAGAGCAGTCAAACATGCTGGATCTGCTTAAGTTGTGAATCCATCACAGTTAAAGATGAGATCAACTGAGATCAAACCATCTCTAGCGGATTTCCCACGAATTCCCAGCTCCAAGATTTTCCCCTAAATCATCCCAGCTTGTCAGTTGAAGATGATGAGATCCATGATTTTGGGTCACCTGAAAATCCATCTCCGGTGATGAAAAAATGGTTTCCCGCAGCCATGGCAGATCCCATCCCTGCCCCTCCACGTGTTGGGAAAGCCGCACAACGCGGTTGGAAGACGGTGACACCTGGCCTGTGCGGATGCCTAGGATTGGGAGGCTTGGACACCCATGGACAGCTCATGATGGTTAGCAGGTTGATGGGTGAGAATAGGTGATAAGAGGTGATGATAGATGATGATAGGTGAGACTAGGTGATGAGATGTGATAATAGGGGATGATAGGTGATAATGGCTACCAAAAGCATTGCTTGATGATTGTGAGTAACGTCTAAGCAGCTATACCCTCGTTCCAGCTAGATGATAGATTGGCAATTAAGCAATCCCCCGGTTGTCAGTGATTCTTCTTGATTTTGAGAGCAAAATGTTCATCCAGACCTTTGTAACTATAAAATGTGTTCCCCGTATCTTTACAAAAGCTGCGAACGACATGCGCGTAACGCAACCTGGTACCACCTCGTTCAAGACACGGCAACCGGAGTAAGTTCAAAATTCACTACCTTTTGAGCACGTAGAAGTTGCTGACATCTCCCAGGCCTTTGAAGGACAAGAACAATCAACAATTGTGGTTTGTGAAGCCATAGGGAGCCCTAAAGTTGTGGTTGGTTTATTGACTAAGAAATGTTTAGTAAACTGGATGATTACTGAGAGTACCCTTATGACTTGAGAAACTCCATGTAGTGCCTGAATGAATGAAACAAATACTTTTCCTTCTGAATATGAAGGGATCGCTTATGTCCCTTAGATCCTTAGCTACTGCAGGTTGGCGGGCTGCGTGCATCCTCAAATCCATCACCCATCTGAATAGTGAGTAGTCGAGCCACTGCCGTTTTCTTTCTTTCGTTCTTCCTTTCTTAATGTGTATGTGACTTGAATTTGACAAGAGAATCGACAAGGAGATCTTTTTGAGGCTTTGACAAGGAAATCTTTTTGAGGCTTTGACAAGGAAATCTTTTTGAGGCTTTTTGAGGCTGGTCCTAAAAATCACAATTTGACAATCGAATATGACTTGTCGATTTCCTTTGATGTGACAAGTCTCCATGCCCACATTTGGACACCCAGAGTCTCCATCACTGATAGCTGATAGGATTTTTTTGATGATTAGTTCATGTGATATGACCTAAGTACACCTAAGTCAGTCCAAGGATTTCAGTATAGCTGATTCCTTATTCAAAGACATGCACGACATCAACATTATAATTCATAGATTAACGTGATGGTAACTATGGCTGTGTTTCAGGACATGCCGCCAGTTGACAAATCTCTGCCATGACCCACCATGTGCGGAGGCACATGTGGTACGTTGTGAAGATCTGGAGATTGCTCCATATATTCAATATCTTTATTGGATTGGTTTGGTGGCAAGTGTGCGCATGATACTTTTGGGAAATCATAATTGTATAATAATCCATCAAAATTCATATTTCCTGACGATAAGATCAGCTATCATCATTGCTGTGCCATTCATCATCCATTGTGATAACCCACTCTATCAATGCCAATTGACTGACCACACCCACTGCGGTCATGGCTTGATTGTCAATATGCCCAGCTGGCCAAAGATCGGCTGTCATCCAAGATTTATGATACCTGATAGATCATTGTCAACCCATGATAGTGGTGGCTAGCAATTATGAACCCACAACTTCACCCATGATCATGGCGATAATGAAGCAGCTTATTAATGGTTCTGTAATACTGTGATCTTGTAAACAACAGCAATATGTATATCATATGTTTCTCTGTGATGATGAACCAGCTTAATGCGTATTGATGAATACCATAAATCTGGCTGTTTCTCAAGATAGAGGTACTCCCCCAATCATCCAACGATGATCATGTATAATAAATCATTTATAGTGACTTATAATAGTCAATCAACCATTTTTTGGGGTGCCCTCTGGCTTGAGAAACACCCAAGCGTGCACATGATATCCAATAGCAATGCCCAGCCATCCTGCCCGTACTTCTATGCCGCCATCCTGGAGTGGACCACCCAAAACCCGCTCGGTAATATTCCTCAATTTATGGATGGGATAGCCAGAAACTATTCCATGATACTCATTATTCTCAACTATACATATATACATATATATATATGTATCTATACGTTTCTTACATGCTACTTAGTATCTTTTACATATGTCCTTACTCTACGACAATTACATGTTCTCATGATTTGATAGCATTTCCATATGAACATGTCATTTATATGTGATTATTTCTTTTCATCTATGAAAACTCAATTTACCCTCTGGTAAACTAACATAGCAAAGGCAAAACCACTGTAAATGGATGATTTATTTCCCAGGGTTTTCCTAATCAAACGGTGGATTTTCCATTGCCATGTTCATTTACCAGAGGGTAAATATGCCATTACGTATCCTGGTTGGTGGTTTGAAATTTTTATAGTAACAAATTGTTGGTTGACGAATTGTTTTCATAGGGGTTCAAACCTTCACCAGTGCGCGAGTGACCTGTTGAACCGCATCGGAGGGGTTCAAACCACCAACCAGAATGGTTTCGCCCTCAACCACCATGACCCATCCACACCCATCCCCCACCATGCGTGCGGTGGATCCACCGGCGATCTTCTCAGGAGCCCTGGACGCACAGCGCCGATGATTCACGAGCCTGTGACAGCGCCGCGACAGGCCCCCCTGCAACGGGGTGGTGATGAGACCTGGTCACGGTAGATGATGTGTGTTGATGGTTGGTTAGTGGGTGGTTCATGGTTGGTTTGTGGTTGGTTAGTGGTTGGTTGGTGGTTGGTTTATGGTTGCTTAATAAGCTTTAATAATCAATAATGGGGTGTACTAATTACAACTGGTTGATTGGTAAATCATGCTGATGCCGCGAAAGGATCTTAGATGTATTCACATCTTCGGACAGAGCCGACCCCTTCAAATCCCTAGGCGGAAGTTCACCAATGCATTGGAACATCAATCAATTTCATCAATCCCTAGAGTCTGCATTTTGGAGGGTATATGGCTATGGGTCAATATTAACCAACCAACTAATGGGGGATTTCCACCAACAATAATAGGGAAAACAATTGTTAATGGTGGGGAACCAGGGGTACAGGGTTTTGACCCATAACCATATCACTTGCGATTTGTGGATATACCTGCTCTTTAGTTGCAAACACGCAAGCATTGCATGGGTTCGGTGGTTTTTTCTGTATTTTTTCCAGTGAATAATTGCTTGAAACCATCTAATACCGTTCACTGTTTAGTTTGTTTCTAGTGAGTTAGTTTCAGGTTGTGTGTTTTGTAGAATGATGGTAGTCTTGTTGGATCCCAAACGCTGCACCAATAGCGTTTCCCCCCAATGCTACCTTCCAGACGCCGTGGTTTGGTAGCATCGTCATGACCGAATCTATCCGTCTATCCATACACGAAAACAGCTGGACTGATTCGGCGCTACGTGTTGATGTGCAGGGCCTTCACGGATGAAAATTTGAATTGACCATGATTCATCCAATTGGGTGTTTCTCAAAATAGGGAACCCCCAGAAATGGTCGGTTTAATCTTGCAGATGGCCAATATTGGATGATTTTGGTGTCCCCTTTTTTGAGAAACACCCACTTAATTTGCCATGATTGAGCCATTAATTAACTGACGACCTTTATTTGCCTCAATTGACCATTATTGACTCATTTCATTCATTGACCATTATTTATTGACCCATTTACTTAGTTTACCCATTATGAACCCTAAGTGCATCCTCTTGGAAATTGTATACATACATATTTTATTTGTGTATTCATTGATTTTGCAGATATATATATATATATACATATTTATACATATATGTTTGTATATTTGTGTATACACTGTAAATCTAAATACATATTACAATTTATCATGTATAAGTATTTATATATGTATTCATATTATGTGTCAAATAGTCACTATCCAGAAAAGGCTGAACATCATTTCTGTTGTCACTACATGATTTAGTGTTTCATGGTTTAATTCCATGACATGCTAACCATTGTATAAACCATCCACAACTACTTGGCAGTATAGTCACTGCCAGTACACAGCTACGACTGAATTATTTTTATGGTGGCCTGCAATTTGTTAATGATTACTATGTTCATAGGCTTTTGATAGGATGCATTTTCAGGGTGTTCACATAGCGATGAATGACAAGCCATGAAAGCATATTAGCTAATAAACATCGTTATACATGATGTAGCATGGTGGCTACTGTTTTTCAATGAATTGTATGCACTTACTGTCGACAAGAACTGCTGTCAATGTATTGTTGATCAATTCTCAATTGACCTGGGTGGATAAGTTGATGATATCTATATGTTTGATAAATTTACATGGGCTTTGATGATAACCTATGTCATTTTGCAGATAATAACACCTCTTTTTATGATAACTTGGGTCAATCCTACACGACTATCCAAAAGGATTAGTGGCACATCATTGCCAGGGCGACTTCTTCGTTGAAGAGCCTGTGAGCGATCCACGGCGTGCTCGGCAGGCTCAGGGTGATGGGATATGAAGCAAGGGTTCATCATGCTTTTGTCCCAGGTAAACATTGTCGGTAATGGTCAATGGTTGTTGATGATTGGGGCGGCTGGAACATAAGTCGGAAGTGGGAAGGTCAATAGTTGTTGATCATTCATGATGGCTAATCAAATGGGAAGTCTGTTGTATCCACCATGTTTGAGTTGAGAAGAAAGGTGCCAATTGCATGTTCTCCTCACTTGCACTGAGTTACATTGCAACATGTACTTTTGACCACGCAACAACATGCCATATGCATGATTATGATCAACAGTTACATTTTATTACATGATAATGATCATGTGTCCCTTTGACTAGTTGGCGTTGGCAATGAGCCGCGAACAATAGACCATCAGCAATTATTGTTGATGAATGATGATGCTTGGTCATCTCACGTAAAAAGATAGAAGTAGTCATGGGGCAAGTAACAATCATGTACCAACAGTCATTATTCAACAAGCCGTTAATCTCGAAACATGAACAATAAACCATAAATCACTAGGCAACACTAATCAACCATTATCAACCAATAACAACCGTCATTAGTTGTAAACCATTGTGAACCATTATTAATCATTATCAAAACATGCAGGCTATCATCAACCATCATCGGCCAATCATCAACATCATGAGCAATCATCACCCGTGTTTTGCCATTACTAACAATCATTTTGATCATTTTCAACAACTAACAACCAGTAACAACCACCATCACCCAGTATGAGCCATTCTGTGCCATCAGCCACTATTATATGTTTTTAGCCACTGTGAAACACTATACTGTAGTAATCAAAAATTAACCATCATCAACAACAACCTTTCTTAGTTGTTAACCATTACCATGACTTAACCTATGACTTAACCTATGACTTAACCTATGACTTAGCCTATGACTTAACCTATGATTTAACCTATGACTTAACCTATGATTTAGCCTATGATTGAACCTATGATTTAACCTATGACTTTGACTATGACTTAACCTATGACCTTGCCTATGATTTAACCTATGACTTAGCCTATGATTTAACCTATGATTTAACCTATGACTTAACCTATGACTTAGCCTATGATTTAACCTATGACTTAGCCTATGACTTAACCTATGATTTAACCTATGACTTAGCCTATGACTTAACCTATGACTTAACCTATGACTTAACCTATGACTTAGCCTATGACTTAACCTATGACTTAACCTATGACTTAACCTATGACTTAGCCTATGACTTAACCTATGATTTAACCTATGACTTAACCTATGATTTAGCCTATGATTGAACCTATGATTTAACCTATGACTTTGACTGTGACTTAACCTATGATTTAACCTATGATTTAACCTATGACTTAGCCTATGACTTAACCTATGATTTAAGCTATGATTTAACCTTTGATTTAACCTATGACTTAGCCTATGACTTAACCTATGATTTAAGCTATGATTTAACCTTTGATTTAACCTATGACTTAGCCTATGACTTAACCTATGATTTAAGCTATGATTTAACCTTTGATTTAACCTATGACTTAGCCTATGACTTAACCTATGATTTAAGCTATGATTTAACCTTTGATTTAACCTATGACTTAGCCTATGACTTAACCTATGATTTAAGCTATGATTTAACCTTTGATTTAACCTATGACTTAGCCTATGACTTAACCTATGATTTAAGCTATGATTTAACCTTTGATTTAACCTATGACTTAGCCTATGACTTAACCTATGATTTAAGCTATGATTTAACCTTTGATTTAACCTATGACTTAGCCTATGACTTAACCTATGATTTAAGCTATGATTTAACCTTTGATTTAACCTATGACTTAGCCTATGACTTAACCTATGATTTAAGCTATGATTTAACCTTTGATTTAACCTATGACTTAGCCTATGACTTAGGCTATAGAACAGCCACTAGAAAACCAATCGCAACCGTTGATCCCCCAGCACCGAGGCGGCCTCGCCGCAGCTTGGAACGGAAGAAACGCTGCGAACGCAGGCGTGCCTTTTCAACATGTACACAGTGAATGCATGGATAGGTATGTAAATATGATGTTTGTATGAATCATAGTTGTGTATTTTTGTACTTGTATTTACTTGTATTTACTTATATATACATATATATATATGTATATATATATATATATACAGTCTTAAACATATATATATATATATTCATTTTTGCACCTAATATGATATTGTTGTAGAATATAATATCTGGTATAATGTAATTTATCGCATCGTATATGATATGTATAATTTGGTATGCCATTAAATATTTTATGAAATCATAGCATATACATATAGATGTGATGTATACAATGTCTATATTTATACAATGTACATGGTAAGATATTTCCAGCCATTGGTACCAATCATCCGTTTCCAGATATTTTTCACATCCCAAGTTTCGCGAGGCGATCAGTCCGGGAATCACAGGTTCCGAGCTTCGCATCAACCCATGGCTATGACCGAGCCAACCACTACCGCGTTGCCGGTACGCCAAGTCATCAGCCACGGTGACCCATAGCCATCTATAGTCGTTTTTTCACCATCATTGTTGGTGATTATCCCTGAAAAATCCTTATTATTACTTAACCATGATAATGACCAACAATGATTGTTTTTTCACCATCATTGTTGGTGATTACCCTTATTGTTGTTGGTGATTAACCATTGGAACATGGGTATTGATGCAAGTAGCTATGCTTAATACGTGAGGTGGCTCTGGGTGCTTGGGAGCTAGTGTTGGATACCGTGAATTTTTTTTGGCGGAGGGCTTGAGCCAACAGGATTGTTTTTTGGGCCTCATGAGGGCCTCATGTTGGTGACTGCTGAGCGATTGCTGTATATTATAGTCATAGTTCTTAATAGTTCTTGATCAATGGTTGGTTAAGGATCATAGTTCTTGTTGATGGCTGCCCATCAATTATAGCGACCAACAATAATATACAATCAACAGCAGCAACAGGGATGGTAGAAGTGATCACGGTGGTATGATGGTATGATGGTATGATGATTACACAGACGCTGATGTCAGTGATTATGGTCAACCATGAGTCAACCCTTGCTTTCGGATGGTTATCGGCCCATTGTTTTGATAGGTATCAGTCACAGTCAACTATTGACCCTGATCATGATGGCATCATGGTGATAACAATGATGACGATGATGCTATGGTCCTGACAACGATGCCGCTGATGATGTTGGTGGTGACAGTAGCTATAGGTGTGTTCGCAGCAACCAGGACGGGACAAAAGTGCACAAGGAATATCACATACACAAATATTATATGCGCATATTCTCACATACCTCACTATCCAAAGCTCAGAATCGAAACACTTCACAGTCCAAAGCTCAGAATCCATACCTCACTTTCCCCTTCGTTTCCAATCAGTTCGCCTCTTGGATCTTCCACCATCGGAACCTCCACCAGGCCACCTCCTCATCGCCGGGGCAACGGGGGGAAACCGCGCGAGCCGAGAGATGACCTCAGCGGAGTGAAAGGGTTTCTGGAGGCTTGGAACTTGTGGGTTAACTTTAGGTTAGAAGGAGATTAAGTAGGTCTCTTAAGTTGAGTCTAGGGTATGAGTAGGTGACAAGTAGTTGGTAAGTAGTTATAAGTAGTTATGAATTATGACTAGATGAACCAATCAGTGATTCATTCGGCCTACTTGGCTGATTAACTAGTTATTGAATAGCTACCATTGGTTGGAAGTCGATTGTCACTAGGGTAACTATATAGTAATGAGTAATATCGCCCAGTTGGTTGACTTAGGACAGGGTAGCTACATGTAGCTACCATTTATGCTGGGAAAAATTACTTGATTGCGTTGCGAATGAACTTCTAGCTGGCCGGTATTGCATTGATTCGATGGCGAATGGTGGCTGGCCCCGAAGCCTTTGGAACGGTTCCATCCGCGATCAATGTCATGGTTGAAAGCGAGCAATCCTGGTTTTGAGTCATTATCCATCATGCTTCATATCTGATGATACTTGAACGAGTGGTTTGGCTTGGGGATGGTGACCCACAAACTTGCCAGCAAAGAAAGAAACAAAAGCTGGTTGATAAGTGCTTTCAAATAGACGGTCTGGTGCAGATGATGATTGATTCGTCATGGGACCTGTAGTGGTGGGTTCTCATCATCAAGGTCTTGGTTTTGGAAGCTGTGTCTCTTGATGTGTGGTGGGTTGTCCTTGTAGATTTCCAAACAAGAAGTGTCGGACTTCTTTAGTAAAGGCATATATGGTTATTTAGGTGAAGAAAATAAAGACCACATCATCTAACTACTGCTTAGACAGGAGGTCATACCAAAGGATCAACCGATGGACCCTTGAATAACTCCCCTTGAGTGTCCTGCTTTTGGTTGTTGAACCCTACAAGTAGTAAATGATGAATCAGAATGAATGATTGACCTTTAAACCATCATAAATTTACCAGTCCCGGGGAGGCGGGGTGCGGAAGTTTCAAGAAGTGACAAGAACTGCAGAGACAATCCTAAATTACAATACGTGCTTTAGAATATGGTGGTTTCTTACAATAGGGAACCCCAAAAAAATGGTTGGTTTATTATTAAAAATAACTACTAATGGATGATTTGGGGGTACCCCTATTTTGAGAAACACCCATATATATATATATATAAATACGAACTACTCAAAGGTCTCCAATCAATCCATGGATGCCCTTCTGAACTGGACAAATTTTGCCACCATGAGGCTGGCCACCTTGGAAGATTTCGAAGACAAGGAGGCCTACTGTAGCAGTTCTGCAAGGGTTACCATGCGTTACCTATGGAAACGAGCGATAGAAAAGCAGGTAGGTAGAACTCAACCAATTCAGGCTTAACATGTTTGATCCAGCGACAAGTTTGCGGGTTGAGTGTAAAGGTTTCAGCGCGTGTTTCCACCATTTGACAAATATGTGCATAAGATTAGACCTGAGAGAATTGAGTGCTGGGATGTGCAGTTAGGGGGAAATAGTGGTTAATTAATGGCCCAGTAACATGGGTCACTAACTAGTTACTTGTTGTGTTTTGGGTTTTGAACATCAAGCTGCTTTTGAACAAACATCCGCCTGCTAGGAAAACACCAGAAAAGTCAAGACAATTTGGCAGTAAGGTACGGTAATTTTTGATTCACCGTTCTCATCGTCCAAAGCCCAGAGAAATGAACATCCAAAGCCCAGAGTTGGCTGGTTCATTCTATTCGATGTTCACCTCAGACCCGCCTGAACTCCACAGCGGCCATTGGTAACCGCTTCGATCGATGCCTTAAAGGAAACACGGCGCCGGTGCTGGGTTTCACCGGGAAGATCGGACGCATCGCTGGTGTCGAGGCCATTAAAGCAACGCTCGGGGTGGTGAACCGCCGACAAGAAGAGTTCAAAGCTCAGCTCCGAGGCCGACAAATTGCCCCAACGGTCGTCGCATCAGGCGATGATCAGCTGTGAATCCACGCTAGCTGTCCTAGTTGGACCATGATCGACCAGAAGAAATTAATTGTTTGATTAGATGGTTGTGTGGTTGCTTTTGAATTTCATGCAGGCATGTATGTACAAGTATGCACATGGTTCTGAAGTCTCAGGATGTACGGATTTGTTTGAGAGTTGCAGACTATGCCAAGATTGGAGACTTCCCAAGCAGACAATCACTTGGAGTTGGTTTGACTCTCGAGAAAGCAGCTAATTCGTTGGGGTGGAGATTAGCAGTATATTAAAATCCTAGCCCGGCATTATTTGCCCAATGATTTCCACGCACTCATTTTTCTTCAGTCTCAACATTGTTTGGACAATCGTCTCGACATTGTTGCACCCGCCAACTACGGCTCCGCTCCACACCCAGCAGCTTGACCGACACCTATCAATATCACCCGAGGTGGCAGCGACAGCTCCAGTCTGTGGATGAAAAACAGGTGCGCAGGATCCAGGTTTCGTTGAGCCTTCCAAACAGCCAAGCTTGGCTAGTTGGCTAGCTGGTCGCTCGATTGTTTGTTCGTTTGCTGGTCAGTTGGTTGGTTGGTTGGTTGGTGGGTGGGTGGGTTGGTTGGTTGGTTGGTTGGTTGGTTCTTGGTTGCAAGCTTAGCTGAATGATTTGTTGCATGGTTGGTGAGTGTGGGGTTGCTTGATTGACGGCTGGGCAGGTGGCTGGGCAGGTTGGACTGGCACATTGGACGTCCAGGCTACTGTTGTGATACGATCAACAATTGGCCATCACTAGTTGGTTAATGAATGATAACGATCAAAGTGATCATAACGTTCATGAGAATCATGATCAAGCCTCTTGTAGATGATGTAGATGGTTCAGGATGGTGAATTATTGATGATCAGCTGGTCCGCCTTTTTATTTGAAGCATTTACAGATCATTGATAACAATCATGGACAAGAAAGCAGTGCAAATCATTGATCAGTGGGTTCAATAGTTACTGATCTTCAACCATCATTGAACACATTGGAATTTATACATCAACTGGTTGGCCTGTTCGACCTGACCGGGTATCATTGATGCTACCCGCGGAATACGTTAACTCTTGACGTGACAACGTGGTGGCATTGTGGTTGGACACGGAGCAAATCGCACAGAGCGATGCATGAATCGGCATGAGGTCATTTGTTGCGATTGCCATTTTTTACCGTGTTACTGCACAAGGTGGGCCCCCAGCAGACAAAGCAACAGATGAAAGTCATAACCCTTGAAAACTGGTGGTGAATCCCATGAAAGTGAGATTTGTTTAGGGTTCATAAGTCATAACCCCTGAAAACTGATGGGGAATCCCAGGTAATGTATAGTTATATATATACACCAACTTGTAGCTGTTAGCAACCCACATCCAGGCAGGAATATCAAGTTGGTGAAGTTCATGGACGCATCCAGTTCCGCAGTTCATCGCAGGCGGAACTGGCTCATATCCAATGGAAACTGGTGGGAAAGCTCAGCACTTGGAATGGACGACTTTGTTGCAGCGGTTTTCACCTAATGTGTTGTAAGGGAACCCATGTTTAGTTTTTTGATGCACTGGTGTATTTAATGCACCCATACTACTGTAATGGGTTTGAAAAAAGCAACTATGCTCTTGGATACCTCGTTTTGTTGATCCACCTTTGCTACAATCCGGTGTTTCTTTTCAAGTCTCACGTGAAGCAGTCAACAATTATTTGTGGAACCACTTTTGTATCCAGCCAATGTTTGCGCACGAGGAAAACTGTGTAGGCACATGTTTGCCGCATCACTACGATCAGTTTTACTTGCATCAGTCTATGATCTATCTATCTATCTATCTTTCTGGTATATCTATCTATCTATCCATATATATATATATTTAGATATATATGGACAGTCAACTTGCACATATTGATACACACGGGCAAGCATGTTTGATTGCGTCTCCCGTCTTTGTCATGCCTGTGTCCGGGGTCGATACTTGAGAGGGAAGGTGGATAAAGAACAGTATTGAGGTTTCAGTGGTCACTCATGTCCGGCGTTGCCCTGCAGACCAGCTAAATGGTTTGGTGTCCATGTTGGCTGAAAATCTTCAATTCCTTTCTACTCACGCAAATGTTGTTTGGAAGCAGTGCGTCTTGTTGTTATTTCCCTTCATGATTGGTCAATTTGGGCACAAGTTGCTTGACCCGTACCTCAGTCGCCAGTCCCCAATCTGGGCAGGAAGAGAGTAATTACTCAAGATAGTGACAAGGTTCTGGGAGGCTCACTTTGGCATGAAGATACATATAATCATGATATTATGTATCTGTAGTGATATCAAGCGACACATCAGAAGGATCGTATAGTCACACATAGTCATATAATCAAATAATCATAAAATCATATGATCATATAATCGTATAAGCAATGACTTTTATTTGCGCAATTCATTCCAAATAAAGGACCTGCACAATGCGTTTTCCTACATCCATAGTTAGCCGGAGAACGAGATGGGTCCGCTGCACAAAAACAAGATCTGTCTATTAGTACCAATATCAATTTCAATTACTTGTCTACAGAATGTATCATTGAACGAGATACCCTAAAGTGACGTTATCCAGCCCTAATTGTACTTGAACTGTTTTTTTACGTATACATATGTATTTATTTGTTTATTGATTCATTTATTCATTTATGTATTGTTTATATTTTTTATTAACCTATATATATATATATGTATTTATTTATTTATTTACTTAGTTATTTATGTGTTTATATACATATTTAGATATACATATTTTTACATATGTATATGCATCTATTTATATATACATTTATATACTTGATTATGTTTATCAAAGTGAATATCATTTCCATTTGACGTATTGTTTTCCATCACATCTTTACGTTTCACATCTATTCAACTTGCATGATGATACCTACCCAGGGCCCCACAGACACCTTTGTTGCTCTCCGCTGCGCACGCTGTGCTGCGCTGCTTCGCTGAGATCCGCGACCAGTCTTCATCGTTGGCCAAAGAGCTAGCGATTGTGCAAACGCAGCTGAAGGCCGCATGACTTTCGATGGGCACGTGGATCTACACGTGGGAAGGGGTGAAGCGTTCACCATGGTTGCAAGGTGGGGCCCCAATGGTTATAGGATGATTAAGAAGCCATTTAACTATAGTTATTATATCTACCATTTGCCTGGTAGTTACCCTAGTTATAAGCCAACCTAGCTGACGTCTAGGGGGCCCACCTTGTATAAGCAACCTATAGATAGGTCACTATGGTGAATAATGGTCAAGCGTGAATCATAATGTTTGCTTAGCAATAAGCCATTTATTTAAGGTATAACCCACCAAAAATGGCGGTTACAAACCATTGATACCAACCAGTCACTCGGTGGGATAATCATCCAAGTAGACTGGTGCTGTTAGTTGTTTGTCTGCAAGGTTTGCTTTAAGTTGAAAATCAGCAAGGGCCTCTCCAATGAATCAGTTGTTTTGTTGATCTCGCAGGTGCAGGAAACAGACAACTCTCACGACTCCAGACACGGCACTGTTTGCATATAGATACAGTATGCGCCAGTATACCATCATAGATGTCTACAGAGATACGTATCTATCTATGTACGTATACATATATTCACAATCATATATACACATATACTCAGATGGACAAGGCCACCAATCACTCTGCTCAGGACAGCTCTTGAGTTCGATGAGTTTTCCAGTGTGTCAACTTGGGCAACAACACTTTTGCAAATATCAACCGCCACTTTCTGAAATGTTTGGATCCTTCTCAAACAGGGCTTCACCTGGCAGGGTTGGTATTTCCAAGCTGGTGCAGCCCTTCAGGACTTGAAAGCAGAGTCCCGGCGTGCCCTGGTGGAATGCGAACGCGCCTTTCGAGACAACGTGGGGTTGCCTCAGATGTCCGGGCGGTAACGAGGAGGGTCAGTTGCTGGACTTTCGGCTGGTTCAGATGGGTTGGTTGCTTCAATTTCGATCTGGCTGGTGTTTAGTGGTTTCGTTTTTTATCCCAGTATTAACAAATGATTAGTTGACAAGCATATTTTTCATGAGGTGGTTCAACCACGATCCAGTGATAGATTTTTGCTAGAAGGAGGAGTGACCAGGTGATTTGGCTGTGAGGATGAATGACTTACTTGCGTTGAGGGGGATGTTTACACATACTGTTGTGTTTGAGCTAGGTGGTGTCACACAAAGAAGTTAAACTGCCCCAATTACAACTAGCCAATGAATGGATGTAAACTGAGTTCATTGCTTTAAATGGTCAATTTTGGGTCACGACAACTACGGGTCCCCTATGAATTGAGACACACCATGGCCTGTAGCCATGGCCAAACACCATGGCAGCAATGGTTCGCCAGGTCTAAGAATCGGGCCGATTTTTTGGGTTGATCTGGGCTGTAGAGTAGCTCCATGCAGCAGAACGTGCGGTGAATCTCCGTTGAACTCGGGGGGAAAAGCGTCACATTAAATCACTCAAGTCTGACCAAGATGAGCTGCCAAGTCTGACCAAGCTGACCCAACAACCGCTGCAGCTTCAGCCAAGCTTCAAGTCCAGGAAGCGAAGCTGAACGAGGCCGTACTGGGCCTGTGGGAAGGACCATGGTTGAGTTTATATATTTGGTGGTTTCTTAGAATCCAAAATGGATGGTTTGTGACCTTAGCCGCCTTAGCCTATAAATATTTAAGATGGGATGATTGAGTGGTACCCCTATTTTGAGAAACCACCATTTGTACTGGTGAGGTGTGGTTTATCGTTTACTTTGGTTTTTTGTGGATCGGGTTGTGCCCAAACTCGGTGATTTGTTTGCATCTCAAAATAGCTATGCTTCTCGTGCACTCAGGTAGCACATCTTTGACCCATGCTACCCTACCGTGTTTGGGCAGTGAACATGTAAGGATGATCGCGTCAGAATCACCAGCAGCAGTTCAGGGTCCAGGGTTTCTTAGTTGTGGGGCACACGACAGCTGGTTTGTCGAGTGCTGTTTGCCCGGCGAAGTCGAAATTCCCAGGTGAGATCGCCAATGGCGAGGCTCAAAATCCGAATGTACATGAGGCGTAGTGACTCATTGTTTATTTGGCTATGAGGCTTTAAACAAAATCAATGGGCAATGGAAAGTTTAAAGTTTACATGATTCACCTTGGGATTGTGGTGAGCTGATTGATTATGGTAATTTTGGATTACCAGCTTATTTACCACGATAGTAATTTGGATGTTTGAGCATCGCAACTAATTGACTCAATATTCTGATCATCATTCTACCACAGGCTTTCTTGGCGCGTAGAATTTTATTGACTTTTGCCTGAGCAGTTTGAGGGACTAAAACGGCGATGTAACTTTGCCCCGGCCTATTGGGATGAACACTTGACTGGAAAGCTGCGATCAGATACTTGATATATACTCTAGATATGTCTATTTGGGGGTTTATTTAAAATAGGGGACCCTAAAAATGGTAGACTTATTATTGTAAATGATTCACATTAGAATCTAAGATGATTTGAGGGGTCCCCTATTTCGGAGAAACACTCATTTGTCTCAATGATATCCCTGGTCTAGTTTAATCTAATTTTGCTTTACTACAATTCAATCTGAGCCTAGAGTTAATCTATCCCTAATCCAACCTAAGATTGGCATGAACGAATCACCATCCAGAGCAATCCAGTCCGATGAAAATCAATTTTTCCAGCATTTGTATCCATCCATCTTTCTATGTATCTATCAATCTTTCTACCTCTAGGGCCTATACGACATACGATGTTTACACTTTAATATAGTACATGCACATGTGACTGTACCACTATGGAGCGCTCTGCTCACCCAAGGGTTTCACTCTGTTGGGTGCAGGAGAGAGGCTTGCGTTTGGCGATGTTTGAAAGCTTGGAGAAAGGGATGAGAAAGGCTGGGTGGTGAGGGTACGGCGCGGAAACAAAAACCAGGTCACTGAATGGGTGATGGCGGAAAACACCCCAGGTCAATGGCCGTGGTTTGAGCACGACAGGAGTTTCGCAGGTAAAGCTTGGTGATTGATCCACGACTTGGTTTCTTGGTGATTCAGCCAGATGGCGCTCCACTGCTTGGTGATCCATGGCTTGGTGATGGATCATTGATACACAACGGAGCAATGACCTCCGGAGCGCTTGCCGTGCCGCTCCGGATGGAGCCAGGGATGGTTGGTTTGTTTACCGATGATTTGAGCATTGACTGGTATGATATTTGATGATTACCCTCCGGTAAACTAACATGACAATGGAAAATCCACCATAAATGGCTGATTCCCAGGGTTTTCCTAACAAAACAGTGGAGTTTGGTTTGCCATGATGTATTTGTATATATGTGCATATTATTTGGCATAGATGATATGCTATTGCATAAATGTGTATTTGGATGATATGGTATGTATTGGTATGAATTGCATAGGATTAATGTGGTGTATTTGTCTGTTCGTACAGTACACTATTTGTGTCTTTTTGCACAGCAATTTGCTATTTGAGCAGGATATGTGGTGTATAATGTTGTTTGATATGGGATGCGTGATTATGTTTGCATCTTCACAAAATGTGTTCTTGTGGTCTATTTGTACATGGCATTCTTAGATATGTGTAATGCTATTAAATAGCTGACAGTCATAAACAACTCACATGAACCACAGTTGATAATAAACATATAGTTAAGTGGTGAATATCAATTGTTCATTGTTCATATCAATTGTTTCATATATGTTTGATGTTTGTTTCATATATGTTTCTCTTCGAAATGTGTTCATAAACCCCAGCCCTAGATAGTTCAGGAACCACAGCGATTTTGGGCCCGGCGCCAGCACACCTTGGTTGGCCACAAAAATTGTTTCAACAAAAACCCTGTAAAACAAACTAAAAAGACACCTAAGAACTGGGCCCCCATTTCCAACGAATCTCTCAGTGGCTTCCACACCTTGGTTCATCGCGCAGGTGAGATCGGACATGGACTCGGAGGCGCAGGAAAGACAAGCTGCGGATGCGGAGGCGCCGCTGCCGCCGGTGGATGGGGAAACGCAACGCGAGTCTGGATCCCCGGTTCGAATGGACCCAGACCAACCCGGAAGTGGAAGTGTTACCATGGTGAGTCAGGGTTGCCAGTGACCAGTGAAGCTTAGTTACTAAGATCTCTTGCAACTGGAGGATGTTTGTCCTCATATACTTCCGGAAACTTCGGTAGAAAGATAAACCAACATTGAACAACTGTTGGGGAGGCTAGAATTGCCAACAGAAAATGAAGACTGAAGATGATACCATTACCCAACATTCCCAACAAGAATTACCAACAAAGAATGGTGGTGCGGTGAAGATGATATTACCAACAGACCCAGAACAGGTGGTACAATCTCCGTGTTGACATGCTCCAAAGTTTGGACCAACCGCAAGTTTGTGACCCGGACCGAAACAGATCATTGAGAATGCATTCGTGAAGAATATAGCTTCACCAATCCACTTCACAATAAGCCAGCCCTAACCAGATTGCTGTTGCTCTTTGGGCGGCTTCTTGTGTCAGTTAGTTTCTCGAAATAGGGGTATCTCAAAAAAATGCTTGGTTACGTACTACATGACTAATGTTGGATGATAGCTGAAGGGGTACCCTGTGGCTTGGGAAACACCCAATTAGGCATCTAGGCGTTTCTACCCATCACTCTTCGGGGCTGGGACCACTGGGCACCAGGTGTCCCAGAAGGTGAAAGCCTTGAGTGAAGAGCAAAATGTCAGGCGCGGAGGTCTCAGCGGGAGTTCAACCAACCAACCAGCCAACCACGCAACCACGTCATGGCGTACCCCCCAGTCCTTCCGCGGTCAAACTGAACAGCTGGATGGTTACCATGGCAAGCTGGACCCAGTGACGACCAGCCTGGGGCGGCTGCGCCGCATCCCTGGTGGCGTGCAGGTTGCGGGAGCAGCAGGCGCAGGACCTGCAGCAACGACGCCTGCGGGAAGACCTGAAGGTTGCACTGGAGGAGAGCGACCTGCGGCGGGTTGGAGGCCGTGGCCACGGGGTGCTCTACCTATGGGGGAGCCAGGCCAGGAGCGGTTGATGGGTACTTAATGATTGATAGTTGAATAAGATATGTACAGTACAGTGGTGTGGGCAATGCAGAAGCAAAGTTTCACCCTGAGGTTGAAGTATTCAAGTATTCACCTTAAGGTTTAACTCAGCCACGACATAGGAATCCCCATGACGTTCACCGGACGCCGAGCCCGTGACTTCCCGGGGCCCTGGTGAGTTGCGGAGGACCTCGATGGCTTGAAACAGACCGTTTGTCAAGAACTCTCCGATCGACGTGAAGGGGAGGCGCCGGTCCATGGTGGTGGTGGCCTGTGGCCGGGAAACGTCTGGAAGTAGGATGGATGGTTGGGAGGGGGCGAGGCTAGGAGCGAGCTATGGATAGCTAGGGATGGCCATATTATCCTGTTAAAGGGGGAGTGGTTTGAGGCTACCAGGAGTGTTCCAACCAAATGGTGGTATCAGATAGTCTATACTGGTCAGCACGCAGGTTACAACTCCCTGGAGCAGTGTTGCAAGCTACTACCAGGATAGACCATCCGGGACGGGTCAACACCGATCATCCTAGAAATGGGTAAGTGAACCTCCCAACCAAGACTATATCAGCAGATGGGTGAAGCTGTCATGCACCTTGGCAAGGATGTTCCATCTACATTCTCGTAAACTAATCTGGCAATGGAAAATCCACCATTTATTGCTGGTTTCCCAGGGTTTCACTAGAAAATATGCTTAAAATCCATTGCCAGGTTAGTTTACCGGAGGGTATCATGATCAGATCAAGTCTCTTTTTACATTGCCCTCTGATGATTTCTCCCACGAAGTTCTAAAGGAGACCTCTGCCCGTTGGAGACTTTTGCTGCTACATAATGGGCATATGGACGGCACTGGATGGGGGACAAGATCAGGGTCAAATTCGGTCACAGATGGTCGCAGTACCTTTTCTATTCGAATTATCGGGACCCTACCCTCCACCCAGAGAGTGTTCGGCTTGCAATCTGTTGGTCGAGTGCCTGGACGTGTGCTCTGGGGATTAGCAAAAGCCTACAGATAGATCCTTTGCAGGAATTATCAGCACCCTACATACTACCCTTTGGTATCTTTGGTAAACTAGCCCGGCAATGGAAAATCACCAGGTTTTTGGGAACCCGGGGGAAATCCGCTATTTCTACGGTGAATTTTCCATTGAACCAGGGACCGGGGACTACCAGAGAGTCCTCAAGATCTAAGGCTCAACTACCCCCACTGGGCTGATCCTTGGAGACAGCGGCTTTCTTGGCCGTTGATTTTCACTTCGGAGTCAGCAGAATAATTTGGGGATCACACCACATCTCAGAATTTGTTGCCTCAAGGGCTATGCTGTGATACTGTAGTCCTCAGTTTTTTAGACAAAACAATGTGAATGAACAACAAGAGTCGTCAAACATGCAATATTGCACCGTATTATATGATCAATATTGTTATCGGACCATGTTAGTTAATACGGTATATTTTGTATTATTTTGTGTATATTAGGATGCACATGCACTGAGTAGTTACAGTATTTTATCCAGATCTATCCAGACACAGCCAGATTGCCGCCAAAGCCCCCTACATGATCCGTACCACCTCTGCTACACGTGTTTGCAGCAGGAAACTCTCAGCGAACTTCTGAGAGAAGTCAGAGAGAATGTCCAAAAGGTTACTTGCCGTACGTTCCGTTGGGCGTCAGTGGTTTTCAATTATTTTGTGCCATGAAAGTGAGGGAGTTGCATACAGCTGATCTATGCTGGTTCTGCATGTTCTTGCTGTTCAACGACATCCCTGAGTAATGGCAACTCAGATTGACCAAGGTGGTTAAAACCTGAGGTTAAGCCCGACTAGTGTCATCAATTTAGCTTTATACTTAAACACATACCAACTAATCACGGAACTGAAGACTAGAGATTAGTCAAACCCAACAGGATTTATGGAAACTGCCAAGGCTAGTGCCCACATTGTTCACCTAGTGCACGAGCGACTCCGTTTGCGGAGCATTTTTTACTCGCCACCTGCGGATAGGTCACTGTTCCATCGGCCGTTTGAGGACGGGAATTCATATAAACCTGGGTCTATCAAGTCTTGCTCTTTCTCATCTGTAGGCTAGGGCAACAACATGCAACAACCAACCATTTGATACCGTTTCTCAATATACGACGTTGCTAAAACCATCATCACCTTATATTTCATTATTGATATGCCTGCTCGTTTTGGTATGGGGCATATGATGGGTCAATCTGATGCAACAAATATCACCAGTAATGAACAACTCTTCAAATCCCAAAAACCAAGCAAAGCACCACAATCGTCGCGTTCCAATTTCTGCAAATAATGGAGTCCTAGCTAAACTGCGGCTAATAATGGAGCCCAATACTGTCCTGCAAATAATGTCGTCCCAATCATCTTACAAATCAAAGAACTGTAATGGAGTCCTAGCTTACCACAGTTGATCAGCGGACTCAGGAAACCCAGAATCGAACTGCGTCGGAAGAGGCGTGTGCGCTGCTCCTGTGCGAAAAGCGGACGACAGGGAGCCGGTTGTTCAATCTGATTCCAGTGGTCATTATTGTATGGTTGTTGTTTGGATGAATCAGATTGAAGAACTAGCTCTTTTAGGGGAACCAGATGCAATAGATTTGCAGTAGTTGCTGTTCCCAGGGGTCATGGATGCCGTAGAGTAGCTACTTCCAGACTGCAGGCGGAGCTTTATTGGAGAACTGGGTGAGCCAAAAATCTTTGCAGAGCCATGTTCGCCACACTATCATAGTGACTTCTGGTCAGTTTATTTATTGACACATTTGAATCCACGTGGCATGCTCCAGGTAGATTTGACCTGAGACCTCACTTATAATGGCGGCTGAGGTAAGTGAATGATACCAATGATTTCAGAATGGTATGCCAGAATCCTTGCGGACAGAGTTGATCCTTATCGGATTCATAAAGATATGGTGGTTTCTTGAAATGTGGTACCCCAAAATTTGTTGGTTTATTACTTTACATGATTTATTTTAGATGATTTGGGGGAACCCATATTTTGATAAAGCACTATGTGGGTTGTTAGGAGAGCTACTCTATGTCTGTGCAATGTCTTGGAACAAATTGACTTAGTGCCTTCCAAGCATTGGACGCATGGCTCAGTTGATGAATGCAGGGCTTCCTGAAGATAAAGGCATGTTTACGACACGAGTGACATCAAAACAATGGCAAATTAATCAGTTACCATTGGTTACATTTTTTCTATATCAGACATGTTTGCTTTCCAGTTTTAGCGTGACTCAAGGCACTGCTTCTTTGGCAGGCTTTGCTCATTTAAGGACCTGTGCATGATAGCAAGAAGAAAGTTTTGCGAGACAACAGTTTGTGGTGATGATCGAACACAGAAAGTTGCATTTTCCTGCTCTTTGAATCCTTTTGCCCTAGTAAAAAGACCACGGATTTATGATAGATTGTGATAGTTCTGAGGTTTCTATATAGATTCAGATGATTGCACCTATGATATGTGCAATTGCTGAACATATTGCGTAGCCATTAAATTTAAAATAGTCATTAGTATGAACCATGAATTTACCATCATTTTCCGTCATACTCATCAACAAATTATTGACCATCATGAAAAGCTATTTTAAACCCTCAACCATTGACCATTGGTTGTTACTTGTTCATCCCTGTTATTGTTGTTATTATCCAGCTAAATAAGCCGTTGGTTCAATCATGTAAAGCCACTACTGTCAACCATCGGTTACCCAATTCTTCTTGTAGCAGTTGCTGGCATTGATCGCCAGCATATTTTAGGCGATCAAAGAGTCCTTCCAGTTGACTATCGACCAGGAGAAGCGCTGGTGCTTGGGGAAAGGCCATGAAGTTAATGGTTGATATTGTTGGATGATGGCGAACTTGTGTTGGTTCAATGATGGGCAACTGATTGGTAAGCAATGGTTAATGATGGTGAATGATGCTTATGACCACTTTTTCGTCAATGATGGTTGATGATGATCAACCATCTGGCCAATATGCACAAAACCAGCGGATCACGGACCGGTGACGCTCAGATGGCCATGAACATCACCGAGCTTGGAAGGGCCACCATTGTTGGACCAGTGTTTGTTTGACAACTTCAGTCATTCTTATCATTGGCTGTATACCGGTGATGTTGTTCAGGCATATATCTGAAGGTTGTAAGTTGTAACCTAAGAAGGTTGATTTGTGATGTTGGTTGTATAGCCACTGTCATTGTTTACGTGAGGTTGCAAAACCGCATGTGATTGTTAAGTGTGGTGGTATGATCAACCAGCAATCACCCATTAGATACCAGGCAGTAGTAATCTCGCGATTTTGTGCTATTCCCACGACATGTGATATTGTCCAAGACTGGCGATGTTTTTCAATATGTACATGCGCACCGGGTCACAGGTTCTCCGGTCCATGCAGTTTTTGAGGGTTTTGCGCTTCGTGGACATGTGTGTCGGTGGGGAGGTGTGGAGCGTGTCTGTGTGTGCGTGTGTATGTTCGTTGTGGGCACGTGTGCAGGTTGTGTGGGTGTTCTTGGGTTTGCTTTCATGCTGAGTTTGCATCCGATCTGGGATGGTTGCGCAAGAGTACCAAAAGGGTTGGTTCACTACGACAAATGATTTACATTCGATGATTTGAGGGCGCCCCCAAACCATCATAGTATGTACATAATTATGGGGGTTTCTCAATATAGGTTCCCCCCAAAATGGACGATTTATTACCTGTAAATGGTTTCTATCGGATGATTTGGGGGTACCCCTAGCTATTGAGAAACCCCCATATAGTGGTTTCTCAAAATGGGGGTACCCCCAAATCATCCACTATTCATCATTTGTAGTAATAAACTAGCCATTTTGAGGGGTCCCCCACTTTGAGAAACCACCATATAGGTGTCGACTGATGGCTCAAAGCCTTGACTCCTGCTATGTTTCTCTTAGAAACCATGGCTGTCAACCCTGTAAAGTAGCTACTATATCATATAACTAGCTAGATTTGAGAAACCACCATATAGGTTTGCCGCGCAGGAGAAGGCGGATCGTTCAGCCGACTGCAATTCCATCCGGTCCTTGCTGGGCAGCCTGCAGAAGGCGACGGGACGCGATGTTGGGCGCCCTTCGTTTCGAATGATGTCCAGTGGGTGATTCTGGGACGTGAACACTGACGATGACTCAAATTGATCTCGGGATAATCATCCTTGCAGTTGACAATTCACTTGTGATAGTTGACCCTCACTGGGATGCGCAAAAGTTTCACATGTTCGATGGATGTAACATGTTTGAATCAACTGGCAGGGTGGCCTAAACTACTTGGTGGCGCAAACGTCCACCTTACCCTGAACCGAGGGATGTGCCAAGGGTGTGAAATCACCGGCCGAGCATCGGGGATGGGTCATGAGCTACGAAGGGCTAGGGCCGCAGATACGGAACCAACCAATTGAACAGTGTTGGAGGTCAAAATCTCTCAATGGCTTACAGTCACCGAAAACTACAAAGTTATGTTTGTAAAGTTTGGAGTATTACGTGTTTTTGGAGTGAGTCTTGCGTAGACTTGACCAAATGGCCACTGATTTGCACCCACCGAAATGGGGTTCGACCAACAGTAGTGAGTAATGAGAACTCGACACGTCTTGGTACATCTATCTAAAAGTAATGCTACTTGGACTGAGGAGCAATAACCATGGTCATCAATCCTGTAAGGTAGCTACTACCCCTACAGCAGGGGTGAGTCTTGACATTGCCGTAGCCAGCGCATTGACCATCCAGCTGGTACCTGCTGAGCCGGTGCAGTAGAACCAGCCGGAACAGCTGGTGATTGGCCGAGTGTAGGCAGGTGGATTGGCGAATTTCCAATGTTGGCTAATGATGCTTAATAAAGTTTACTATAGTGCTTAGTGATGGTTGATAGTGCATCAATAGTGTTTCATGATGGTTATATGATTAATCCCTGGACGTCAAATACTAAGTTTGACTTAGTATTTCGCAAATACCAAGTTTGACTAGGTCAAACTTAGTATTTCTGGAGATCGGGGTGAATAACAAATAAAGTCATGCTTTTGGAATGTCATGCTCTTGGTTTGCCGAAAAGAAGCCATGAAGAATGCGCCCAGCCAATCCTACTGTGCCAACTGGTTAATTGGTGACACCACAAGGCATAAGAGCAATTTCAATGATGCACACACACAGGGACCATACTCAGCTCACTTTAAGTCTATTGTTTCGGGAGTGGCATGGAGTGGCTTATCGCAATGCTGAACCGACAGCTGGGCGCAGTCGGTGACGCACAGGGATTTGTGGGAATCATTCCTGTTCAGGATCACCGAAATTGCAGCCACATGGAACCAACTAGTGCCCATTTGCATTCAGGGTTCGAAGTTCCAATTCCTTTATGAAACATACTTTTGTGTGAGCGATGCTATTTCAGTAGGCAGAACCTATAGCGATGACATTTTTGTACGCAGAACCTGTAAAGATGTGAATCATTTTGCGGTGTTCAGCATTTGGGTGAAGATGTGATGTGCGTGAAATCGCGTGAAATTTGCGTGAAATACCAAGTTTGCCCGTGAAATACCAAGTTTGCCCGTGAAAACGCGTGAAATTAGATTTTCCTTTGTTTCAAAAAGTTTTTGAGTGGGATTTGCCAAGTTCAGGTGCTTTGTAGCCACGAGATTGCCAAGAAAACGACAGATTCACACAATTGGTTCAGTAGGAAGAGCCTTGTTTCACTGCAGACAATCAAATGCAGGTTTCCTTGCAACGTGAAGGGCTTCATGCTCCATTTAGTAAAAATCCGAGCATTTAAATTGTTCAGATCGGTTCTAACACATGCTGAACCATTTTGTGCCAGGCTAAGGCTAGACGTCTGGTCATGTTCTCCAAGAGGTGTGCAATCTGCAGTGAGCCAGAAACATACCCAAACATTAGTGCCCAGAATGTGATTGTAATACAAAGCAAACGGCGGCGCAAGAAATCAAATGGGTCGAACACGGGCAATGACAAATCAAATCAAGCTCAAAATGCCGCAATGGAGCCTCAAAGAGACTGCCCCAAAAGTCTTAAGTTAATTGAAAACGAGTGCGAAGTCATGGAAGGAGTCAAACTTAGCATTTGAAGGTCAAACTTCGTATCTACGTAAATACCAAGTTTGACCTGGGAAAGTAACAAATACTGAGTCAAACTTCGTCGTTGGAATCTGAGGGTAATGATGTTGATTGATGGTTCATAGTGGTTACAATAGTCGTGGTGAATCATGTCAAATCATGTGGATTTGCCCAGTTTGCCCTGGTGTACCCCAAAGTTGTGGGTGGTTTCCCTACTCATCATGGCGATTATTGGATGGTTTGTAGGTACGATCATGTATGGACAAAACCATCTTGGTGATTGTTGGTTGTCGCTTATTGTTGGTGATCAGTGGTTGTTGTTGGTCACTCCCCCTTAATATCCCTTAATTATATGTATCATTGTCCATTCTCAACCATTGACAAGGCAAACGTAAATTGACCACCAGGTCCAATGCACAAAGTTGGTGTGTCTCCTTGATTTTTGCTTGTTATCCCAGCTTAACCATGATAACCAGCTCCATCCCCTCTTCATGGTAGAGCTCGGCAAATCAAGCACCAAAGATTCCTTTGGAAATCACCAGCTACGTGATGATTTACCATGAGTGGATAACCATCAAAAATGGCTATCATCATGGTATAAACCATGATGGCTTGCAAATAACCATGATGGCTAAACCATGATGCACAATCATGATGGCTTGCATCCCCTCATGGGATAAACCCATGACAGTCATCCCCGCTGATTCGCGGTTTCAACCAGCTCCATGGGTATCATGAAACTGCTGGGGCGTGGAGCTTAACAGCCACCGCCGAAACGAGCCGCTCCCAGGAGATGACGGGGCTGAAAGAAGCCACGGCGCAGCAAAGGAGCAAGCAGGCAGAGGCAGGCGAGCTCACATGGAAAAAGAAGAAGTTGATGAAGTTGGGTGATGGGCTTTGTTCTCGAAGATTTCACTAGGGCTAATCCATCCATGGCACTCCCTTTGTCTATTCAGTCTCTCCGTGAGGTTAAGCATGACCAAGTCGCGGAATGGTACTCCCTCTCTCTTACATGGATCAGCTTATCAGTCACGTGATCAACCAGAACCATGTGGCTCATCTATATGGCGTTTTTTTCTCTGTATATTTGTTTCGTGGTCATGTCAAGAAGGCTGGGTAGCGCGGGTACCACTGTTGGATATCGAACCGGCGTGAAACCAGCGAAAAGTACAAATTACGCACGTATCAATCACTGTACTCTTGTTGGTCGTCACAATTGGTACCATGGCGGTTCTTTCGTCAAATTCCTCAGATCTTCTCGCAGACATAACCGACCCTGATATCTCAATGTTGGTTGATCAAACCGCAAGGTTTCTTGGAGAATAACAGCAGGACCAGGTGCTGCCATTTGTTGTACATAGTAAAGTAACAATGTCGATCATAGTGATCAAAAATGATGAACAATAGCGATCCAATATGGTGCACATTTTCAATTTGTCCAATCTGTCCATGCTTCCAGTTACCATGAAATTAGTAGGTAACCAACCCTAGTCATAACAAGTTCTACTAGCTGGTTGCCATCCCCTATTTCATGGTAACTGGGAGCGTAGGGGTCTGTCCATGCTCAGATTTTTGTTGATCCTCCATTGCCGTTGGCATCGCGTAACAAATCGCCCTGGTTTCGAAAGGTCGATCATTCATTCAATGCGCTGAACGCACGGATGAAGGACCCCGGGACAGCAGTGATGGCATGGACCAGGCCGCAGAATTTTTGTTGTCCTGAACGAATTAGGGTGGTTTTCATTAAGTGATATGGCTTCATAGGGGTCATGAGTTATAACCACCAACCGGATGGAGGTTTCTCAAGTCATAGGGGACCCCTCAATTCTCATCCAGTTTGCTAGGCATGTATGTGGGGTCCCCTATGGCTTGAGAAGCCACCACCTGTGATTATATATAGGACCAAATATGAGCACTAGTTTAGGACTACTTTATCAAAAAATCGCAGACTGCTTTGTAGACAGAAACTCTTGGTTTGGGGATCAGTCACACATTGGTCTATCACTAAAGCGATTTTTGCTACATGACTCGTGCGGACATGTCACACAAAATGGCCCGGGGCAAATGCCCATAACCACTCTGTAAAGTGGCAGACGAGCCCTACTTAGGTCATCTTAGGTTAAATCAAATCACTCTTCTTGAATTTCAGAATTGCCCCAACAAGACGGCCAATCCGTTTCAAACATGGGGGGTCTTCTGTGATGGCCTTGGGGAAGGTCATATGACTCTGACAGGGACCCTTGTCCAAAGACAAAGTGTTGTCGTATCCAGGGTTCCAAACTCATCTCAGTTCCACCGGAACAGGAACATCAGCCTGCAACCACATAACAAAATCTATAGGAGATCGTTGGTTGCAAAGAACTGATCTCAGGTGATTCACTCTGCTCACTTCCATACAAAGATTGACTCAACCCGCATTGAGTTGATCATGGCTCATGTCATTGATCATCTCTTGGGGGATTCTTTCGGGCATATTCTTTCGGGCATAAGAAACGTGGGGGTTTCTGAAGCCATACGGGGACCCCAAGTCATGGGTGGTTCATGGCTACGAATGGCTCATATTGGATGATTTATGGGTGCCCTATTTTGAGAAACACCCATATATACTGTAGCCATAGGCTATGACTTGTTGTTTCATATGTTTGTGTTGTAAGGGGACAATCGGCAACACAGCATAGGCAACTATTCTCAATCATGGGTACGTGGACATGAACATCCTAATCTATTCATTTTTCGGGTGTTAGGGTTTTGACCCATAGCCAGTTGGCGACTACCAGAATTTCCCTAGTTGTCATCAATACGTGGAGTTGATTGAATTTCATCAAAGGTGATGTTCAAGCTTGATGTCATTTGATGTCATTTTTGGACTTTCGTTTCTACAAGGTGGGCCCCCAGTAGTTATAAGTTGGGTAATAACCCCTATAACTGGTAGTTAACCCAAGTTAAGTCAGTTATAAACTAACATAAACTAACTTATAAGTAGTCGGGGGCCCACCTTGTACAGATGCTGAAGGCAGGCGCTGAGGATCTTCGAAAAAATCGTTGAAACCTCCGCAGGAGCTGCAACATGGCCTCGAAGATGAGCTGCAAAAGAGAGTGGCCCGGGGTCCTAAGACTTCCAGAGCAGGCAGCGCGACATGACACCAACGGGGAATGCGCACATGTCAACCGGTGCCCATTCCAGCCGTTGGTTGCCAATGGGGTCACACGAAAAGATGCAAAAAAGATGATGTTTAGCAATTCTCAAAAATATGCTATTTTTGCAGCAGTATCAACAATTAGCATAAATAAGATATAATAAGATGATCTCAAACAAATGCCATTTATCAACAAATAATCAATAGTAGTTGATCATCAAATATAATTATGCTCGATAGTGGTTGATCAACACATATGCCATTTATCAACATAGGTTCTGGAATCGAAATACTCTACACAAAGTCCAATTGTCATAGGGTGAATAAAGATGATGAGTGTTCTATAGAAACTCGGCTGTGGGTCAGTTCACCCTTAGTCCCCCTGGTTCCCCACCATCAACCATTGTTTTCCCTATGATTGGTTGGTTAGAACCCCTTATTATTGGTTGCTTAATATTGACCCAGCTCGCCACTCCAATAATCTTTTCGTTTGATCACTAAAACTGCTGGTCATGGTGGAACAGGAGGCTCTGATTCTTTGCGAATGCTGATGGATAGCCATGCGCCCAACCATCCGGATTTTCATTGATCCATCGATCCATTAATCTATCTATCCATCCATATGTATCCCTACATGTAGAATTTACATTCATATGCATAGTTTACATGTCATGCACTACCTGAAGAGAGGCATACTCTTCCCAAAGACGCACACATATACATAATGCGCGATGTATGAACATATTGTTTACATACGAATAGCCGTATATGTTGTGAGTAATCTCATATGCTTATATGTTGTTGCATATATCATGAATTTATACATATGTATATTTACATGGATGCCAATGCATGGCATAAACATATATAAATGCATTTGCATATACATGCAAAACAAATACAGAAGAAAGCACACATTTCACTAGCAAAGCCTATATTACATCAAATTGCAATCCACTACACACACAGATCAGCTTTTCCGTTGCTGATCTAAACAGTAGATCCACGCTCTTGTAAGCCATGTTTTTTATAGGTCATGTTGTTGCTACATGGTCCATGGTGTGTCTTCCAAGCTCTGTTTGTTTATGGCGTTTTGTTCAAGATGGCATGACCCACACACACACACACAAACGCATGTAATTTCACGTGCGTGTAGATCATGTATGCCCTGAATCTATTCATACCTAGAACTACATTAGACTTTCATGAACAGTTCTATATCGAATGCAACTTCATAGTCTCAGACATGTGTAACAATTGGTGAATGAGAACATGTTACTATTATATAAGTTCATTCAAATTCAAACTAGCCATCTTGAACAAGTTGGTTGTAAGGTTTGCCAAAACCTTCATGCCCTCCAAGCTGTATATCATGTTTCCCCAACCTCATAGAGCTACCCACAATCTGAGAGCAAGAAGTCTGCTTCAAAAATACGCTGAACCCCATGCTCTCAAACAGAGAGCATTCACCATTCGTTCTTCTTGTCACTGCTTCATGTCGCTGGTGGTTTCAAACATGTTTTATTTTCCCTAGCAATGATTAACAAATGGTTGGTTGACTTGCGCATATTTTTCACAGGGGTGGTTCAACCACCAACAAGTTTATGATCATTATTAGTTTTTAGCCATTATAAATTATAATCATGAAATGTTATAACCATCATGAACCACTACTCAACCATGGTGGTTCAACCACCAACGAGTCATATTGTTCGATGCAGTTCCTAGCGTTGGTGCTCCGGTTGATCCATTCCCATACCATCTGCCGACTTCAAGCGGCGCCCGTGTCGCACTGCTCGCCCAAGGAGTTGGTACAGAGAGTGGACCAAAGTGTCAAGGACTTGGGAACGGCCATCGAAACAGAGGCAGGTCACCGGACAGGTCACCGGAGCAGCTGCAGATAGGTCATTTGATCAGCTGCAGATCTTGAGATTTGGTCACATTAGCAGCAAATGTTGAGATCAGCTGTTTTTTCGTATGCTGATTTGGAGATTAGGAACGCTCAAGAAACCCGGCAGATGCTTGGAGATACTGGAATCCATGTATGGTGACTGGTGGCTTGCTGAGTAGGATCCTTGTACAAATGCGGGTGGTCATGGTATATTTGGGATCCGGATTTACAAATTGTTCAGAGTTGTTTTGGCCGCAAGTGGACAAATTTCTTTTGTCATAGCCATGTCCAGCAAAATGTAACAAATGATGCTGATTAAGAGCGTTATTGCCATCAACCATCAATAAGCAACCAGAACCCACTTCTGATGATTGTTAGAGCCTGCCCAGCTTTACATGTTCTCGAATACGTTGCCTAATTATCATTTGAATACCGAGTACAATCACGCATGATTCTGTGCTGGCACAGGCACATGCAAGTGATTGCAAGTCTATATGTATTTAACTGAATTTATTATACATACATATGTAATCATATATGGTTGTTACGCATCATCCATGATCATCCATGTGAATCACGACACTTATTCCCAGGCAGCAGATCGACATGGCCGCGTCTAAACGGAACGTTGCCACCCAGCGGCCAGGTGGATAGCCGGAAGAGTTTAGCCGAAGAGGTGGACCATGTGTTGAAATCCATGAAGTTGGGGAGCTCAGACGTCCGACTCCCTGGGTGAATTTGTTGCGACTCCTGAAACACTATTTCTGGGATGCCCAAGACAGCCCAGGGCTGCTGGGGGCCGGCCTTATTGACTGTTGTATAAGGGCCTGAGTCCAAATTTCAGTGGAAGAAATCCTACGACTGTGGGTGGAGATTCAACCATTCCAGTTGGTGCAGGGTAGGATTTTCTCATATTTCTTCCGTTGGCACTTTTTGATAGTGGGCAGTTAGCTATTGAAACCTGTGGCTACGCACAATTTGTTGACCCAAGTCGCTGTCCAGCGGGTGCATCTCCTTGGAAAACGTCCAGTTTTTGGGCTTCACGGTAGGTCTGTCTGTGAAAATCAGCCCTTGGAAACCCAAGTCATTGCTGTAGCTCCCTCGGCAGATCTTTGCGACATCG
Source organism: Symbiodinium kawagutii (assembly GCA_009767595.1). Classification (NCBI taxonomy): domain Eukaryota; class Dinophyceae; order Suessiales; family Symbiodiniaceae; genus Symbiodinium; species Symbiodinium kawagutii. The sequence goes on from VSDK01016836.1 coordinate 455,169, forward strand.
ACCCATGCCTAAGAATGAAGCAGTCGGCAGCATGGACCACCATTGGCCACTATTAGCCGTCATCAACTGGTTGGTAGTTTCAGGATGATGTTTTTGTTTTGCATTTTCAACTAGACCATGAATGTTTTGATGATGGCATTGACGAGCATTTTTTTGGATGGGCAACAAACCACTAAGCGTCACGAAGCAGTGTTGGTTGATCCTCCATTTTGTTGGTCTTTGTCCTTGGGGATCTTCGAGATCTTATCGCATCAACCCTTGCAGTAGCTCGCAGCGTTTTTCCACAGCTTTGGGTCAGGCTTGGATCATAGGATGAGAGAAGCACTTGCCAATAGCATATACAGTACGTGTATTTATTTGTATGGTGTCAATTTACTAACATTATATGGCTTAGTTGGTCATATGTGGCATGTGGCTGCGGGTCAAAAGCCTGTCCCCGGTGAAGATCCCGCGCGCAGATATGAAATCAATGTGCATTCAATGTCCTTACACTCCGGTCACCTAGGAGTTGAAAATCCACCATCGATAGCTATTTTACCATGGTTTCTCCTACAAGATAAGCAGTGATTCTTAGCTTGCTTTATATGGGGATTTTCAGTGACAAAGATATGGGGTAAAAGATCAAACCATGCGAACCCCATAAGATATGGCAGTGGGTCAGTTCACCCCGTACCCCCGGTTCCCCCATCATTAACCAGCTCGTTTTCCCTATCATTGTTGCTTAATATTGATGGTTAACTGCTTGACCCAGCTTGCCATATATAGCTGGTATATCCCCTACTATTGTTACTTATTATCCCCTATTATCAACTATTAACCAGCTATTTTGATGGTTAACGGCTTGACCCATAGCCACTTGGAATACCCATGGTTAGCAGTAAAAGATCTGGGGATTTTGAGCGCAACCGGGGCTGCCGCGCCAGGTCCAAGGTGAAGAATTTGGTCTGTGAGCAGGGCGAACTTTCCAGGCCAGCGAGTTGCAGCGAGTTCTGTGGCCCAGGTTGGGAGTTTTCCACCGGTTTCCAAGCACCATGTCGGGTAAAAATGATAGGTTTGTACCAGTATACCTGGTAAAAATGGTAGTTTTTGTACAAGTACTATCAAGTACTTATCCAAGCACCTTCGTTCTCTTGGTGAAAGAAAGCACTTGAGATATCCGAAACTCCAGGACCTTTGGTGTGGCTGAGGGAGGAACCGTACCTGTCACGAACCAGCCCAACTGTTGGTGGATTGTCAACCAGTTTGTAAAAAGCCGTGAAAACTATTGTATGACATATTATGATGCCACACATTGAGCAGATTCATCATTGAGTTTTAAGCAAACGACTAGATGTGCATATTGCACCTTTCCGGTTTACCATTAGCAAAGCCAAGACTGAATGCAACATGTCTGCTTCTAGCACAGTGTGACCAGATTCCAAGATTTTAGTCGGAATCAATCAGAACGACCTTTGAACAGTGGCTAGGGTAGCCATCAGTGCTGGTACATACAAACATCTTGTTGAATGGCTGGCTAACCGACTTCCACCTACAGGATCAACCTGTAGATGACTTGGACATCTTTCACTTGTTTCCTATATTTCCAGTTACCAGCTGGTAGTAGGCAACCAGCTGGTTTCTACCATTGGGGTTGGTCACCTACTACAATGGTAACTGAAAGCATAGGGGTTGCAATGGCGTTGGTTCAAATTACCAACCAAAGACCAGCAAGTCAGCACCGACCCAGGCAAGCGATAGAGACGGCCAGAAAACAACTGCAGGAGTCGCGGGGAGTCGGACTCTGTGGATGCTGCAGCACATCCCAGAGACCTGTGAAACTTCAAAAGTTTGTGCTGAATGGTTGGTTAGTGGTTGGTTAATCAACTGGATGGGGTTACAGCTGTTACTAATTGTTAATCATAGGGAATAATAACCAACAATATATAGTGGTTCAACAACTACTGGTTGGTGGTTTGACTAATTGTTTTACTTTCCCAAATGTATTTCCCAATGGTTGGTTGGTTGACAAGTTTTTTCTTTTAGGAGTGGTTAAACCACCAACTGCCAACCAGCTACGATTTTGTTGGCGGAATATGTATGATTTCGAGGGATGGTATACAATGCATAATTGCACCATTTGCAAACAAGTGCAAACACACACACAAACTACACTTTCTGGAATTCATAGAAGACAACATGACATCATTTTTCGTTTGTCACTTTTTATCAGTGTTCAATCTTCCTTGGACGGGTCCCTGGCGAGACGATTGAAGAGAGAGAGGTAAGGATACTGTTTTATTGTTTAATGACTCAGGTAAGGGCACAGGGATCCATCTAAGGCTTCTATGTTATTCTCGTAAACTTGCATAGCTCCCAGTTCGAGAATCTCCAGGGTGAGTGGTGTGCCGCCGAAGTCGTTCAGGAACAGCTGGATCGAGAAATTAAAAGCAGAGAGGCGGCGCCATTTGGGGCCATGATGAGAACATGAAACCACAACACACGGATTCTGACACCAGTCAACAGAATCAATCACCAAGCAACTATGACGGTATGAGTAATCACCAAAATCCAGCCAAAAGCAGCAGTTATTCTCTGATGGAAATCACAGAACGTCAAGTATGCTTGTTCGATACTGCTCACATTACTTCAATGGTCGCAACCACAGCATTCAGGCTTGGTTCCGGTATATCCAGATTACTGGCGGTCAAATGATCAGCAGGCCGATGTTGCAAGATGTTCGGAGCAAAATGATTTGTTATGTACCCAGCCACGGTCGGATGATATTCACCAAAATAATTTGATTCAAAGGAAGCGGTTGGCCACAATTTGTTTGGTTGGTGTTTTTAAGTATTTTCTATTTTCCTAGTGTTTACAAATGGTCGGTTGGGTGACCAACATCTTTTTGATAGGGGTTGAAGCCACCAACCAGTTGTGTACTGACTTTGGGATCCCGGTAACATGTGCATGTTATGATGCGGTAAGTCCCAGGGGTTGCGGTGTTCAGCCACGAAGGTCTCTGAACATTTGAGTGGAGAAGATTCTGAAGCATGTCCCTCTAGTTGTGGGATGGCTTCCAGATTTATATCTAGATGGTAAACATCCTCACATACAGTATGATTCAGTATGATATATATATATATAATATGCATGTATGTTTAAAGATATACATTCATGGTATACACTCGACAAATGTCAACCTTACCACATGGTGATGCATTGTGGAAGATCATGTTGGGAATCAAGAAACATGGCGTGTTGGTGGCTTCAAAGTCTTCTTAAGTTTCAACTATCAACCGCTGGGAAACTAACCTAGAAGTTCAACTTCACCATTTTCACTAGGTAAAGCAGCTATTGATGGTGAATCATAATCCACGGAGAGTACCCAATATGCCTACCTTCATTGACAAGCATCCTCCGGGGATTCCTTGAAATTCCCCACCAGTGTACAGCCGCTGTTGATCCTTTCCAAGTGGCCGTAGTGGTCCAACCAGGCTGTACAAGGCAAGTTGCAATCAGCTTGTGAAGGCGGGAGTTGTGTGGAGCTTTTGTGGGCGGATCTTCGAAGACTGGAAGCATCCCTGAAGGATGAATGGTTGGTGAACCATTTGCTTTCTAGTGGTTAAGAATGGTGGTTAACCATTGATGATTGACCAGATGCATATTTGATTGGCAGCGAAGAGGGGGTCCTGAACTTCGCGGCTTGGGGAGTGACAGTTGTTCGCTTCGGACCCAGGTTTTCCACAGTCAACTGCCCAGCCATTCGTCAAGCTGTTGGGATGTGAACTAGTTGACCATAGTGAAAACCTGGAAAAACACCAGGTTGGTAAAAGGTGTTCATTACCAGGTTAGTTTATTTCCCAGGAAAATAGATTTAACCATATAGTAAATGCTGGGTTTTTTCCATTGCCAGGTTAGTTTACCAAAGGGTAGTACGCATTTTTGGGTATGGTTGGGTTTTTTCGAACCCACGGCATCCCACAGCCATATCAGATGTGTGTGTGTGTGTTCATGTCCGCGCATTCTGTGGGCTGATGTTTTCTGGTTCCAATAGATTTGTGAGTCGGCAGTTGCCATTTTACCCCCTGGTCGATTGTTATGGCTTCTCCAATGTTCTGCAATCGATGCCCTCTGGCGCATTATATAATCCATTGCAAATAATACAGTTGACCACTGTGGTTGATCATTAACAATCCATTGTACCAACATGTTCAACAACTGGCTTGGTACTTCTTCCTGCTACCAGTGGCTACCAGTAACCTGCTTATGACAAAGACATCTTTTCCATTGTTGCCAAGCTGCGATTCCCCTGCAAATCACCATGTGTTCCCAACAACCTGCTGAAAACAGCCGGCCGTTTCCATGGGCGATGAACCGCCCCGGGGCCCTCCCACCAGCCATGGCCGCCAGATCAACGGCTCATGTTGCTGGAGAGCAACGAACGGAACGAGTCCCTCCTTCGAGACTTGGAGAGAAGGTGCAATGTGAGCGATCAGGATGGCCATAGGGTGTCTTGTCAATATAGAGGACCAACAATTGGTTGGGACCAACAATCTAGCTAAATGGGTGTTTCTCAATAGCTAGGGGTACCCTCAAATCACCCATTAATAGTCATTTGTCAGCAATAAGCCAACCATTTTTGGGGTACCCCTGTTCGGAGAAACCGCTATGTGGTGTCTTCTCTAAAAAGAGGGGACCAAAAATTGGTTGGTTTCTTACTATATGGTTCAGTACTATAAATGGTTAATAGACTGGATGATAACTGGGGGTACCCCTATTGTAAGAAATCCCCATATATATATATATATATATACACAGAGAAGTTCTACAAGCAGTTACTCCCGGGAGCCCGCTCATCCTGTTGCATCGAGAAGTTCACAAGGGCTACCGTAACATGTGATGAGCCGCTTCACTGGTAGCCCAAGGCCGGCTATTTTGCTGGTTCAGAACTCAGGTGACATGTGGGAAGTGGCTGGATCTGTATATTGTATCCCTCCCCCCTGCAACAGGACGGCGATAAAAAAATGCTTATCAACAGTACATCACCATTCGTTTCGTTCCCTGTTGTTAGTTAGTCAGTTAGTGGGTGATTTAGTTAGTTGGTTAATTACTTCATTGGCCAGTTAAACAATGTTGTTTGTTTGTTGGTTAGTTGCTCAGTTTGTCTGTTTGTTTGTTCAGTCAGTCAGTCAGTCAGTTAGTCAGTCAGTCAGCTAGTCAGTTAGTCAGTCAGTCAGCTAGTCAATTAGTTACAGTAGTCAGTCAGTCAGTTAGTCAGTCAGCCAGCTAGTCAGTTAGTCAGTTAGTCAGTCAGTCAGCTAGTCAGTTAGTCAGTCAGTCAGCTAGTCAATTAGTTACAGTAGTCAGTCAGTCAGTTAGTCAGTCAGCCAGCTAGTCAGTTAGTCAGTTAGTCAGTCAGTCAGCTAGTCAGTTAGTCAGTCAGTCAGCTAGTCAATTAGTTACAGTAGTCAGTCAGTCAGTTAGTCAGTCAGCCAGCTAGTCAGTTAGTCAGTTAGTCAGTCAGTCAGCTAGTCAGTTAGTCAGTGTCAGTCAGTCAGTCAGTTAGTCAGTCAGTCAGCTAGTCAGTTTGTCAGTCAGTCAGCTAGTCAATTAGTTACAGTAGTCAGTCAGTCAGTTAGTCAGTCAGCCAGCTAGTCAGTTAGTCAGTTAGTCAGTCAGTCAGCTAGTCAGTTAGTCAGTCAGTCAGCTAGTCA
>VSDK01016836.1:461562-480417 GCA_009767595.1 Symbiodinium kawagutii
GTCAGTCAGTCAGTCAGTCAGTCAGTCAGTCAGTTAGTCAGTCAGTCAGCTAGTCAGTTAGTCAGTCAGTCAGCTAGTCAATCAGTTACAGTAGTCAGTCAGTCAGTCAGTCAGTCAGTCAGCTAGTCAGATAGTCAGTCAGTCAGCTAGTCAATTAGTTACAGTAGCCAGTCAGTCAGTCAGTCAGTCAGTTAGTCAGTCAGTCAGCTAGTCAGTTAGTCAGTCAGTCAGCTAGTCAATCAGTTACAGTAGTCAGTCAGTCAGTCAGTCAGTTAGTCAGTCAGTCAGCTAGTCAGTTAGTCAGTCAGTCAGCTAGTCAATTAGTCAGTCAATCAGTCAGCTAGTCAATTAGTTACAGTAGTCAGTCAGTCAGTTAGTCAATCAGTCAGTCAGCTAGTCAGTTAGTCAGTCAGTCAGCTAGTCAATTAGTCAGTCAGTCAGCTAGTCAGCCAGTCAGCTAGTCAGTCAGTCAGCTAGTCAGCCAGTCAGCTAGTCAGTCAGTCAGCTAGTCAGCCAGTCAGCTAGTCAGTCAGTCAGCTAGTCAGCCAGTCAGCTAGTCAGTCAGTCAGCTAGTCAGCCAGTCAGCTAGTCAGTCAGTCAGCTAGTCAGCCAGTCAGCTAGTCAGTCAGTCAGCTAGTCAGCCAGTCAGCTAGTCAGTCAGTCAGCTAGTCAGCCAGTCAGCTAGTCAGTCAGTCAGCTAGTCAGCCAGTCAGCTAGTCAGTCAGTCAGCTAGTCAGCCAGTCAGCTAGTCAGTCAGTCAGCTAGTCAGCCAGTCAGCTAGTCAGTCAGTCAGCTAGTCAGCCAGTCAGCTAGTCAGTCAGTCAGCTAGTCAGCCAGTCAGCTAGTCAGTCAGTCAGCTAGTCAGCCAGTCAGCTAGTCAGTCAGTCAGCTAGTCAGCCAGTCAGCTAGTCAGTCAGTCAGCTAGTCAGCCAGTCAGCTAGTCAGTCAGTCAGCTAGTCAGCCAGTCAGCTAGTCAGTCAGTCAGCTAGTCAGCCAGTCAGCTAGTCAGTCAGTCAGCTAGTCAGCCAGTCAGCTAGTCAGTCAGTCAGCTAGTCAGCCAGTCAGCTAGTCAGTCAGTCAGCTAGTCAGCCAGTCAGCTAGTCAGTCAGTCAGCTAGTCAGCCAGTCAGCTAGTCAGTCAGTCAGCTAGTCAGCCAGTCAGCTAGTCAGTCAGTCAGCTAGTCAGCCAGTCAGCTAGTCAGTCAGTCAGCTAGTCAGCCAGTCAGCTAGTCAGTCAGTCAGCTAGTCAGCCAGTCAGCTAGTCAGTCAGTCAGCTAGTCAGCCAGTCAGCTAGTCAGTCAGTCAGCTAGTCAGCCAGTCAGCTAGTCAGTCAGTCAGCTAGTCAGCCAGTCAGCTAGTCAGTCAGTCAGCTAGTCAGCCAGTCAGCTAGTCAGTCAGTCAGCTAGTCAGCCAGTCAGCTAGTCAGTCAGTCAGCTAGTCAGCCAGTCAGCTAGTCAGTCAGTCAGCTAGTCAGCCAGTCAGCTAGTCAGTCAGTCAGCTAGTCAGCCAGTCAGCTAGTCAGTCAGTCAGCTAGTCAGCCAGTCAGCTAGTCAGTCAGTCAGCTAGTCAGCCAGTCAGCTAGTCAGTCAGTCAGCTAGTCAGCCAGTCAGCTAGTCAGTCAGTCAGCTAGTCAGCCAGTCAGCTAGTCAGTCAGTCAGCTAGTCAGCCAGTCAGCTAGTCAGTCAGTCAGCTAGTCAGCCAGTCAGCTAGTCAGTCAGTCAGCTAGTCAGCCAGTCAGCTAGTCAGTCAGTCAGCTAGTCAGCCAGTCAGCTAGTCAGTCAGTCAGCTAGTCAGCCAGTCAGCTAGTCAGTCAGTCAGCTAGTCAGCCAGTCAGCTAGTCAGTCAGTCAGCTAGTCAGCCAGTCAGCTAGTCAGTCAGTCAGCTAGTCAGCCAGTCAGCTAGTCAGTCAGTCAGCTAGTCAGCCAGTCAGCTAGTCAGTCAGTCAGCTAGTCAGCCAGTCAGCTAGTCAGTCAGTCAGCTAGTCAGCCAGTCAGCTAGTCAGTCAGTCAGCTAGTCAGCCAGTCAGCTAGTCAGTCAGTCAGCTAGTCAGCCAGTCAGCTAGTCAGTCAGTCAGCTAGTCAGCCAGTCAGCTAGTCAGTCAGTCAGCTAGTCAGCCAGTCAGCTAGTCAATTAGTTACAGTAGTCAGTCAGTCAGTCAGTTAGTCAGTCAGTCAGTCAGTCAGTCAGTCAGCTAGTCAGTTAGTTACAGTAGTCAGTCAGTCAGTCAGTCAGTCAGTCAGTCACTTAGTTAGTTAGTTATAAACTATATATATATATATATATATATAGTTTGTTTGTTCGTTCCAAGGCCCTCGTTGTTTTTTTTTGCCGAACTGCTCACTCCACCGGGTCGACGGGGCGTCGCAGGTTCCAGGAGCACCTCTCCATGGAGCTGAAGGACGTGGAAGCTGCCCAGCTCAGATTCACCGAGGCGTGGCCGGGGGCGCGATGCGTCGTAGCGCGATGCGCGGGCCGTGGTCGACCTGAAACCAAGGCCAGCGCCAGTGATCTCATCATATCTTACCTTATGACCCATCATTAGTTGGTTGATGATTGATGATGATCATTAGTGAATCATTAGGTTTGTGAGAATCATGATCAAGTTTGGTTGGTGGTTTTAAACATGTTTTCGTTTCTCCAATGTCAACCAAGGGTCGGTTTGTTGACGGATGTTGTTCGTAGGGGTTGAAACCACCTACCTGCTTACCTTATGACCTAGTTAACCTAGTTAGGTTTATCATGGTTCGTCTAGCTGGTGAAGTTTATGAGACTTGGTTGATGAGCCACTTGACTACATCTGCCAGAACCGGTAGTTGCCAAAGTCATGAAGCTACTCGTGGCTGAAGGAGCTTCAAGGCCGAAGCGATTTGGCGAGGGAGTTTGTTTAGGATACAAGGTGGGCCCCCGTAGTTATAAGTTGATTCATACGCCATTTAACTATAGTTATATCTACCATAACTGGTAGTTACCCTAGTTATAACCCAAGTTAGCTAACTAAGGGGGGCCCACCTTGTAGGATAGGTTTCCATCAATGATCAGCCTCAGCGCAGATACAGCAAGTGATCATGAAACTTTTATGGTCTTATCCAGGAGGCAGAGGAACAGAAGACATGAAGATCTGATACTTGATGAGAGTCATAGTGGCCTCACAATAATGACATATCATGACCGTATATACATTTATGTATACATACAGTCCAGTAGATGTGCAGATATCTACGTATCTGAATACGTAGACGGAATGAAGACTTTTCACATATGGACTGCACCGACTACACCACATATTTTCCAGTACAATTGCACTCAACCATGAATTTTAAGGTAGTTGGGCAACAAACCCCTCAATGCCAAACATTTGGTAGTTTTCTGAAAATGAAAAAAGACTCGCTCCTAGTTGAATGGAAATCACTATGAAGCATTGTTAAGGGGGGTATCCCTTGCCCAATGAACCATTTTTTCTCATATCATTCCCTATACTTACTCAGCTGCAATAGGCTGACCTAGCCGGAGGCCTGGAGCCTTTTGAGCTTGCACTGGCGAAAAAACTGGTTGGTGGTTTTAAACATCTTTATTTTTCCATATTTTTCGCCCATATCACCCAAGGGGTGGTTGGTTGAAAAACGCGCAGATTTTCATGACGGTGTGGTTCAAAGTCACCACCAACCAGTTGATGATCACTATGATTATTAGTCATGATAGTTCATCCTTATATTAACCATGATTATCATAATTAGCCATTATTATTAACCATTATTAATCAGTTGATGATCACTATTAACCATAATCCTTATATTAACCATCATGAACCAAGCCGAAAATGTTCCCTACCATTTTGGTTCCCTGGGATCAACCGTTCGGCGGGCCCCGGGGCGGGCCCCGGGCCCCGCCACGGCGCCACAGGAGACTCATCGACAGCTGAGGGACTTGCGAGTTCCTGGGCGTGAGTGATCTTCTCGGCACGACCAGGGGTGCAAGGTGGGCCCCCTAGTTATAACTTGATTCATAAGCTACTACTATAGTAGTTACTATAACAGATATATATATATATAACTATAGTAGTTTATAGTGGATATATAACTTATAGTAGTTTATATCTATATATATATATCTATTCATAAGCCATAACTACTATAGTTATTTATATATATATATATCTACCAGAACTGGTAGTTACCCTAGTTCTAACCCAAGTTAGCTAAGGGGGCCCACCTTGTGTTTACTTTACGGTTGTCAAGGTGGTGGTTGAATTGCGGTTGAATGATTGACAAGGTAATAATGGCTCATCAATAACCAGGTATATCAATAACGATATGGATGGGCCACATGTTCTGCAAAATGGTGTCCCAACAGATCCCCTCAGTAAAGGGATTTAGGAGAGTATACCATGTCTGGACACACCAAATCTTGAAGTCTTAGATGTCCTTGTTGCAAGTGCTCCAGACACTGGGATTCGGTTGCTATGACTGCCATGTGGCTAGAACCACGGAGTGTATATAGCATCCAAGTCCTATTGGTTGGTTGGGATTTTCGCCTACCAGCTAGCACCATATCCATCGTTGCTTCGCACTTACCAGGTTGTCAAATTCAGGTCGTTTGCCTCTCTGGAAGCCAATGGGTCATTCTCCTAACACCATTGGGAAAGCATGGGTGAAACCATTGTTGAAACATCCAATTTTATCTTAGTAAAACTAAAACCATTGGTCATTGTTAACAAAACATACTTAAAATTGGCCATTGCTCAAACCGTTGGTAAAACCATTTCCAAACCATGCTATTTGGTGATTTCTCAAGCCATAGGGGAACCCCCAAATCGTCTCATATGACCTTTTATCTAGTAAGAGAAACAACCATTTCACACATTTCATTTTCCTGATGATCAAAAGGATTAGCTATCAATAAAGACAATTTCCAAGCCATTTTTAGATAATCAATTGCTCATTGATAAACCATTCAGGTTTTTGCATATTTGATAGAATTACTCATTGATAAATCATTATGAATAATAAACAATTATAAAGACCATTTATCATTAATTGCTCTTTGATTATTTAATTACTCAGGTTTAAACAATATTAATTTCATGGTGAACTGAATGGTTCATTGATAGCCAATGGGATTAGCTATTGATAAAGACCATTTCTACACCATTTTTAGATCATCAATTCCTCATCAAAATTTCATCAACCATAGACATTACTTAATTAATAACCACAAACCAATTAAGTCCGTTGAAGATAGAAACTAAAAATCCATTAACATTAGTCAAAATTCATTAACCATAAAAAAATCATTCACCATAAAAAATCATTCACCATAAAAAATCATTCACCATAAAAAATCATTCACCTAAATAAAATCATTCACCATAAAAAATCATTCACCAAAAAATATCATTCACCATAAACCCCATTAACCACATTAAGCTTACTTATTATTTACCTTATTTATTAATGATAATTACAATCAATTAAGTAATTTCATGTTCCTCCAAGCCCGTCGTCACCGGCACCCGAGGAGTCGGCAGAGGAGCGACTCTGCGAAGAACGGCAAGCGCGGGAAGCGCAGGCGCAGGGACTGGAGGACGGCGGGCTGGGTCGCGGGGTCCCGGCAAGGGGGGGTGCACCTGGCGGTGGTGAGGCATCATGGCAGGGTGAATGAGGTGGTTATGGTTATAGTGGTTATAGTGATTGATAATGACATGGTTGATGTGGTTAATAGCCAATGTAGTTAATAGCCATAGCGGTTAATAATGGGAATCATGATTGTAGTGGTTAACAACATGGTTGAAAATGGTTGATGGGGTGAATGAGATGATTTTAGTGGTTGTAGTGGTTCATAATGCTTGATCATGGGTGATAGTATTGGTTTTCTGGATTATTGTGGTTGATTCTTGTGGTTGGTTGCGTTAAGAATGGTTGATAATAGTTGGTATTGTGGTTAGGAATCGTGATACAATAATGGTGAATAATAGTGAATGATGGTTCACGATAGTTGTTTTCTGGATTTTGGTGGTTCAGAACTCAGGTGGGCGTTTCTGAAAATGGGTGACCCCAAAATCAATGGTTTACCACTATAAATAGTTTATAGTAGATGATTTAGGCGTATCCAAATGTTGAGAAACCCCCACGTTTGCGGTTGATTATCAGATCTTGGTTGTCATAATTGTGGCTGACCATTGTGTGGGAAAGCCCTGCTTGTAAGTAGTTTTGTAATTAACCCGCCTAACACGCTAATTATATACATTTGCGATTGAGTAGCAGTTACCCCAGTCTCATACCTTAGTGGTGGAAGATCCATGATCATCAACCACACATTTAGCTTGTGAAGTTAAAACATCATTTGTGATAAACTTGGAGATGGTTTGGTTTATTCATAGCTATTTCCCAAGTGGTGAATGTTTCTGATAGTGCTGATTTACTTGCACCAGTTGACAGGATAATCATGATCTTTGTGGTTGATGGCTATGTAAGATCATGATGGTTCTTAATCATGGTCAATTATGATGTTTGTTTAATGTTAATCATGGATAGTGGTGATTCACCACGGGGGTCCACGACGCTAATATGAATCAACCACGATTGAATTACCATGCTTAACCATGGTTAACGGAGCTGGTTCGTGAACCCTGGCTCAGTTTACAACAGCTATCCCAGGAACCTCAGTTCTCGCTCCCAGTTGAGTATGAAATCAGTTTTTGGTGATACCAGTACCAGCAGCGACTGATGGTCTGGTAGTGCTAACATGTTCGGCCAAAAAAACGGATGGCCATCCACGTTGAGGTCGGGGAACAGTATTCATAGAGCCCTTAGACCTTGTTGGCGATTCACATGTCCAAGTTCTTGCTGGTTAGCCGCCAAAGCCATCGAGGACCACGTGGACTTTTTGGAAGGCTTCCTGCAGGACGACAGCGGCGCACGTGTTTGTTGTGTCATTTTTGGGAAAGGCAGAACAGAAGGCACGTTGAGACAAGTCTTTGCTTGGTGTTTGGTATAGCATCAGGTTTCTTAGTGTAGCTGGCTCGATCAAGGATCCCCTCTACTCACTACTCGTGTTTGTCCATACACTTGTTGGGCTCCCATCTTCAACCGGTGGCACCAGCGCAATGACAAGCGCAGTGCTAAGCGCACCTGGTCGCTACCCAGGATGCCCGTGAGCTCTTTCTACAGCGGGGGTCCCGGCAGAGGCGCGGGTGGCCCCACTCCCCCCGCAGCAACCGCGCAGCAGGGTAACCACTGGGCCCCAGCGAAAAATCGTCATTTTACGCATGGAAACCGTTGGTTGACTGGCGGTGCCATGATGACATGGCTGGTGCATGCAGATTTTTTTTGTTCCCGATCTCTGGGTTAACGATGGTTAGTGATATAATGTGTGGGGATGGTTGATTCTGGGGGTTGAAGCTTCCTTGGGATTGGGGTCGCCTGCCACCGAACGGTGGAACCCACAGCTTTAGCGTCAGCAGCTAGCCGGGGGGAGGCTTCATATCGGGTGACTGTCCCTTCGGTTCATCACCGCCAACAGCCACCTTGAAGCGCTTGAAGCAACCACCGCAACAAAAAACACCCAGCCACTTTTCACCATGACTCTGATCATTGAGCATCTACTGACCCCATCGAATCACCATTGATATGTGTGTGTGTGTGTCATCGCAAAGTTGTAAGTGGTCTTTGTGAAATGATCAAGATGAACCTTTCATTATCGCAACACATTACAATGGACTTTCATGAAAGATGCGGCCGGAAGGCGGCTGGCTCGTCACTTAGCACGTCTTCGTTCCTTTGGTCGTTGGTTCATGGATGTTACTGGTATCTCAAATGAAAACATGATGTTCAGGGATATATCTAGATATGATATCTCCACGGGTTTATGCATTCAAATCACGTAGTGAAATCAGGTTTCTTGGTGGCCACGGTAGCACCAGAAATCGGCATGGCATGAGACCAGGGACACGGGCCGAAGGTACGTACCTCCATTTGCGTGTGCCTCAATTGATCATAAGTTGCTCTCATGACTATGGATGTACACTTTGGTAAACTAACATAGCAATGGAAAATCAGCAGATTTATTAGAGATTCCCTAGGAAACCATTAAAAGTTGGTCGATTTTCCATTGCCATGTGAGTTTACCAGAGTGTACCCACCAAAAAACCATCTCCACTGGCACTGTTTGTCGACCATGGGAATTTAAACATTCTCAACGAATATCAGCATGATGCATGATCAAGCGGTATCAACATGTATCAACCCCTGCCCTTCCAGTTACCTGTATTATAGGTAAGCAACCTCTATCAATTTCTCTGGTTAGGGCTGGAAGGGCCCATATCAATGCATATCAACCATCACTGGGATGGGCAACCTGTCAGGCGCTCAAAGCTGTCGCAATCGCCGAGGCGCGAAGGAGCATCCAGCGAGGGGGATCAGAAGATGTTTTTTTGGATTTGGTGGTTTCTCAAAATGGGGGTACCCCAAAAATGGTTGGTTTATTACTATAAATGACTACCAATGGATGTTTTGGGGTTACCCCTATCTTGAGAAACCACCATTTGTTTAATGATCATGGCTACACTCTGGTAGTCCCTAACATTGCTGGCTGGAAAATCACCCTATTTTGTAGAGAAACCCTGGGAAAGCATCAATTATTGGTGGATTTTCCATGTCCATGTTAGTTTACCAGAGGGTAATTTACACTATAATCTTGGCATTCTCATGGATTCTTCAATGATTATTAGCCATGATCATTGGAATGCTTGCTGATTGTTGGATTGCGGATGATTCATGGATTAGTAGCCATGATCTCTGGGATACGAATTAATTATTCATGGATTGTTCGCCCTGATAATTGGGATTACGGGTTTTTTGTGGTTATCCAGTTGTCAAATTAATGCGTACTTGGGAGAACCGTTCCAACCATTACAAATCTACCGAAGGGAACAAACGCATCCATTGAAAGCAATTATTTACATTAATTCATTTGTTTATGGATCTAAAGTCCAGGCAATCAAATACAATAAGATACAATAATTCCACTGAAAGAGGCAGGGATAGGCCCTTTGTGCAATCAACCACAATAAATCAATTGAACACGGCAGGGATAGTGCCATCCTCAGTGGCCGCTGAAAAACTTTTGATTTCCGTGGAATGATGACCGCAAATGACGGTTATCTCTGTTTCACATAATATTGATCAACCAGGTTCGTTTCACATGAAGCATGGATTTTCCATGCAACCAGGTTCGCTTCCCCAGAGTGGAACGAGTATGATACATTCGTCATGGTTAGATGCATCCAGCCACCTTAGACGTTTTTGTTAGCTTATCCCAGCTCTAACCCCAGCTACACATCCAAGCATTTGCAGGAGTGGAAACGATCCAGTCAGTTGAATGGACAGGCTGTTTATCGGTCATAGCTTCGCGATTTGGCAAGATGACGCATGGGCTCTCCACAAGACAAGTCATTCCATACCCTCTACTTCAGTTATCATTGTAGTAGGCAACCAGCTGGTTTCTACCATTGTTTTTGGGGGTTGGTTACCTATTACAACGGTATCTGGAAGCATAGGGATATATACGTTTGTCATCATTTGTCACATATTTGTAAATGGTGACCCTTCGGACTGATTGTTTCCCGGGCAGTATATACTATAGGCAACGGTACAGCCAGGGATTTTTATATCTTTGAAGACAGCCAGGCATCGCAGCCAGGGTGCCGTGTGCTGGACACTTCTGAAGCCATTTCACATCTTCTCAAGTCGGTTCTCCGGCAAAAGGGAAAGGTAATCAGTTCCCTCCCTGCAGTCAGTTCTGCCACTTCTTTCCCCAGATTTGTCTCCAGAGGCAGCATATCGTCATTTCTGTGATCAATCGACACCCCAAAACTATGTTAATCATTGTCCTAGCAGTGACGGAATGATCAGCTTAAAATGAACCATACTGAGGACCATGCTGATTGATCATCAACCATCATTAGACATGGTGAAACCATTCATCAATGCCCAGTCATGCAACATGATCAGCTCGCATTTTTTACAGGTGAACCACCATCACTAAACTAAGAGGGGCTCTGTGCAGCTATGGTTTAGCCGAAGCAAACATACAACTCATGGTTTCCCTGCAGGGGCCACTATTTTGGTTGGCAGAATGATGCTTAGTTTTCATGACTTTCCGGTGGCCGATAGGAATATAAAACCCCAAAGGAGTACTGAGCATCATCCATCCATCACCCATGGTAGGCCCTTAGATGTGGGCCTCACCGAGTTGACGACGCCGCGAAGGCGTGGGTGAAGCGGTTGGTTGATCAACAAACAGGTTGACACGGCTGAACTCGACAAACTGCCGTCAACAACTTGGGATGTTGCAAGGGCCTCGAAGCAACGGAGAAAAATTGATGAAGCATCTATGATTGTTCAGACTTGGCAGAAGGTCGGATCGCTGGAAGGCATGGGCCATGTTGAGCCCCATCCTGGAAGTTGTGTAGCTCAGCTTGACAGTTTTAAGTGCTTGCCTCTACGCCTGGAAGATGGTTCGAGGGTAGCCCAAACAGATTCCTGAAATGAGAAACACATTGGTGCCCAGTTGATGCTTTCAATGTCACTGCAACCGGGTGCAGAAGTGGTGGTACAAAGAACCGCCATGTGTTGGACATCGTCAGCTTATCAGCGACCCATGCATGGGTGTGTGCCAGGCCATAGTGGTACCCTCAGTCAACTAACTGTTTCCATTCGTAAACCGATCATTGGCTTTGGTGGGGCTCCTTGGCTACCCTATTTTGGCACATCATCCATTTATGATTATTTTTTGATTATCCATTAATAAGAAAAATAAACCAACCATAGCTTTGGGGTTCCCCTTGCAGCTACCCCCTCTGATAGCATCACTGAGCCCATTTCTTTGTTGCTGATGGTGGTCCTCCTGGATCGAGCGATTGATCCGCCGCGCCAGGCTGTCAGATACGCGAGGTGCAGCGTGGGCAGTACACAAGACATGGAACACGTTCTTTTTGGTTGTGGTTGATGTTGGTGTGCTTGTGGTCATCCCTGTTGTTGTTGTTGTTGTTGTTGTTGTTGTTGGTGTTGGTGTTGGTGTTGGTGTTGGTGTTGGTGTTGGTGTTGGTGTTGGTGTTGGTGTTGTTGTTGTTGTTGTTGTTGTTGTTGTTGTTGTTGTTGGTGTTGTTGGTGTTGTTGGTGTTGTTGGTGTTGTTGTTGTTGTTATCTAAAATTTTGTCAAACGATGGATGTGCAAGGTAAAGAGTGTTCCTGCCCAAACAAACAGAAAGAGCCTTTTTTCTCTTTGTAAATTGCGCTTAAGGGAACCCTTTTTTGACAAATGTTTGTAGAGGTAGGTGCATGATCGGTGTACATATGCCCAAGTATACATATCCCCTATATGCACAAATTTCATGTGTATGTACATACATATGCAGGCCAACACGACTAGACCTCGGCTTAGATAGCTGAAATGCCACTGGGGTACCGTATTTTGGACCAAGACTGCTCCCTTTCACTATGGGAAAACCGTCTACCCTTCGCTTTGGTTCATAGAAAGAGGCAGAGTCATGCATTTATCATGTAAAACAGCCGTACGTAGTCACACGCAATAGTGTTTTGCCGTGATAAGGTCCACAAGAGAAAGAAACATGCACTAGTTTCATGCCGTCGTGTCACACTGCCCAAGGTTTTGTTACATACAGATATGTACATGTTTATGGGCACTGCGCCTCAAATCATGTTGTTGCTGTTGCTCTTGTTGTTGGTGTTGGTGGTGTTGGTGGTGGTGTTGGTGTTGGTGGTGTTGTTGTTGTTGGTGGTGGTGGTGGTGGTGTTGGTGGTGGTGTTGGTGGTGGTGGTGTTGGTGGGGTTGGTGTTGTTGGTGGTGTTGTTGTTGTTGTTACAGTGTGTGCATATTTGCGCATTCGCCAATTCCTCGGGTTTGCCTTCGCAAGACCAGATTCCTGTACAACCGCGTTGTTTTTGTTTCATTATTTCTTTGAATGATGTTTGCCTGGTGGGCACAGGCGCACCTCGTATATCTACCGTAACTTCAAGGTCACGGTCAAAGGGTGAAAAAACAAGTTGCTACCACAAAGAGCTGGTTGTGGTTGATGTTGGTGTGCTTGTGATCATCCCTTTTGTTGTTGTTGTTGTTGTTATTATTATTATTGTTGTTGTGTACATCTGCGGCATTCACCAATTTCTGTTTGCCTCCGCAAGACCAGATTCCTGCACAACCTTGTTGCTTTCGTTTCATTCTTTCTTTGAATGATGTTTGCCTGGTGGGCACATGCGCACCTCCCATACCTACGGTAACTTGAAGGTCAAAGGGGTTAAAAACCAAGTTGCTACCACGAAGAGTTGGTTGTGGACGTGTTGCCCGAAAATGTGATACCAGGTGTAGTACAAACACCTTGAATTTCAATACAGTCATGAGGGGGTAGGGTGATCCCAATTTTCAGACGCAAACACATGCCCCATAGGAAAGATATTTACCTTCGAAGGAAGAGTGAACCAAAGCGGTCTGGTTCTGAAGTCATTTCCTCTAGTGGAAAGCTAGAGTGGTGCATATACTGAATAATCAACACTTGAGACAGAATACGCAGTTGAACGCACATGAGATGAGAACGCAGATTTTCTCAACATTGTGCACCTGCAAGAACCACCTGGGAACCGACCTGATAGTGACACCAAATTGAGCATTAAGTGCTTTTTTGTGGCCGGCCCAATGTTTGCGAAACTCTGTGCAAGTTTCGCGCGAGATTCACTCGAGGCGAAAAGTCATAAGCCAGACCTAGCCGCATGTCGCCCCGGTTGAATCCTTCGTAGCGTCGTTACCTGAAAGAATCAATCAAAGTTTACTTTCATTTGCGCTCTCTTTGGTAGTATGTACATACATGCTGTAGTAAGTGTAGTAGTGTATAGACACATCATTGAAGGACTAGAAATGTGACCAACATGAACAAGGACGCATGACGATGGGGCCGGCGAATGGCCATTTCTGGCTGAAACAATTTCGAAGAACACTCGCCCGAAATTCCTCATTGGATCGTATGATACTGTACGTTCTTCTCTATGGAAATGATATGAAGTCGCATTACTTAGTATAATCCCGTACACTGTACACTTATCCACTAGCCATGAAACAAACACGCTTAAACCTTAGATTATGTCATTCACTACATTGCGTAGTATAATCCACTATGCTTTTCCATTAATTAACCATATGGTGACTCAGAATAGGGGTACCCCCGAATCATCCAGTTTGTTGACCAATGATAAACCAACCATTTTGGGGGTCCCCTATGGCTTGAGAAACCACCATATCTACCATGAAATGAAGCCTTCAACCAACAGAATTCCAACTCGCCGGAGGACTGGGCGCCTTCGTGAATGACTGAGCCAGGCGCCTTGGCTGCGGTGGTTTTTAGGGGTAGATCTAAATCGCAGGTGAATATGGGGCTGGTTGTCTTGAATATAGGGGTCCCCCAAAATTTTTGGTATTGCTTTAAATGATCTTAAATGGTTAATATTGGATGACTTGGGGGGTCCCCTATGACTTGAGAAACCCTGGTAAGGGGATTACATGTCGAGGACTCCTCGAATCATCCACGATTGGCCATATATATCAATTTATCAACGACTTTTGGGGTTTCCAATATTAAGAAACTACCAATGGGTTTGTCCAAAAGTGGCCCCAAGCTACCGTTGTGCTTTCCTATAGCGAACTTGGATGCTGGGTGTAGGTACAAACATAGTGGACTAACCTACTAATTGCAAAGGTTGACACGATTGACTATAAGTTTCCAGGAAGTAGGACTGACTGGTTGATGGTTTTCTTGCCATACCTGCTTTGATATTTATTTGATCGACGCATGTGTTTGGTTGTAAAATGTGATTCAGATATCATAGTTGGTTGTATTTGCAGATAATTATGTATATATATATATAAACGATTTTTGGGATGGCTTTAATCCACCAACCAGTTCTGATACAATTCTCGATTCGAAAATGGTTGTCCACCCAATGATGCGCTCTTCAAGCCAGTGTATTGTAGGGCCTAAATATATCTTTCGCATGTACAATAGCTACAACGGATGGATATGACCCGGGTAGATGAACCAACGGATAAAGCTCAGAGCTGGCCAACAAGGGCGGTTCAACACACAGAAGTGCAATGAAGGAAACATACATATGGCTTGGTGGTAAACTCTTAGCCAAAACATGTGGATGACGGGGCACAAGGATATGATGTGTGTGATTGATTATCTTCGGTCAAATGATGATTGAATTGTATGCAAATACAGATACAACATTAAACTTTACATACCTATACACCTTTGAACCACTGACAGTAATAAACAATCCACTTGTGGGGTTCCCAATCTTGAGAAGCCCCCATAGTAGTTGTTTAACCATTGAATTGGTGTTGGTGATTATCCCCTACAAATCCCAAGTATCAACCATATAAATCCCAATCATTCACCATTTTTCACTAACTTCAAAGATACATCAAACTAAACTTCACCCCAACCTAATCTTCTAAATAAAATCCAATCATTCACCTAATCTAAACTTCTCAACTCAACACGGGTGACACATCCGAAGGGGCGGCTGCTGTTGACAGGTGTGCTGCCTGGCGGAGCTGCAGAGTCGTGCCTTGGGAGGAACATGTCACAAACGTTGGCTGACCCACACCCAACCAGGTTGGCGGTTTCAAACATTTTTTGATTTTCCCTAGTAATTATTAATAAATGGTTAGGTTGACTAATATTGTTCATAGGGGTTCAAATATGTTTATTTTCCCTAGTAATTATGGG
Organism: Symbiodinium kawagutii; assembly: GCA_009767595.1. NCBI lineage: Eukaryota > Dinophyceae > Suessiales > Symbiodiniaceae > Symbiodinium > Symbiodinium kawagutii. The sequence continues at coordinate 476,362 of VSDK01016836.1, forward strand.
GGATAATGACCAATAACAATGGTTAAACAACTACTGGTTGGTGGTTTGATTGACATTGTTTATTTTCCCTCATAGTTATTAATAAATGGTTAGGTTGACTAATATTGTTCATAGGGGTTGAAACCCAACCAGCAACTATTCGATGCTTGTTGATCAAATTGATTTTCTTGAAGTGGGTCACATGAAAATCAATACATGTGTACATGTTAGGTGTTTTTTTCTTGAAGTTATTGGATCCATGTTGATCACCTACAAAACCAGGTTTTTAATCAGCTTGTTGGGCGAATGGCCAAGCTTTATGCCATGTGTTTTTCGGATTGTGAGCGTCCGTCCCAAGACATGACGTGCCAAAGCCCAAGCGTCCTGTCCTTCGCGCCGCGATGTCGCTGATGTCGCTGCCGTGCCAATGTTCTGCCAGTGCAACCAGCACCTCTCGGATGTTGTCAGTCGCTGGTTGATCCATGTTGTTCTGCAGGATCTGACAGCGGTTTGTTTGGTGAAAATGCCCTGATCCAGTGCGGAAAAAAAACATGGGTTTGCAATGGTTTGCAATGGTTATGTGCGCAAGGATTTGGAGTCGGATCGATTTGGATGCTTGAGCATTGATTTGCATTTAGGTGTTCGTGACTCTCGAAACCATAGCATGTATATGGAAGTCGGGTAGCAAATTACCCAGACAACATGGTCAATTGTTATGTTACATTGCTTTGGCTGTGATGATTCCATCTATTGATCCTGTGGCATCGCTTTTCCAATGATACAGCTTTCTGCAACATCCGAAGGTGGAGACCAGACTGTCAATGTTACAGCTTTCTCAGCTGTCCGCGAGTGTTTGTTTTGGACAAACTATCATCTACTGTACCTAAATATGAAATTAAATGGATCTACGGAGTCCATCAATGGACTACATATCCAATTCATGACACATATCGAATTGAAAGCTCTAGGCAAAAAAGTGTTTGGGGTGGTCCATTTTGGGTTCTTGATTCATATGAGTTGCAAAAATGCAACCGCTGGGGTTTGGTGGGTAGAACACTGGAATTTGATATTCTCTGAACTGCCTTGGGCCTGAGTACTGCTCTAAAGGAACAAACAAATCAGAGATTCACCTGACTCAAATGGGAAATGCGTCGATGGCAATGGCTCATTCCAATATATATTTGCAAAGGGAGGACACTCCCAAGCATCCTCAAATTCATCATTTTTCATAAAAACATCGATTTTGAGTCACGACAATTTTCTGAGAAACACACCTCAAGTCCCACAACCCCACAACTTCTGTGTAAAAACTGGGGGTCGCGGCTGAAGCTGTGGGATATTTTCAGCGCAACCAGCTGCGATGATCCCTGGCTGAAAACGTCCTCGCGAGGGGCAGGAGGGGGGGTGGCGATGCTCCGAAGCTTCCTAACAATTTTTCCAAGTTCAAAGTTTTTGAAAATAAGGAACTTCCCAAAATGGTTGGATTATTACTATGAATGATGAACATTGGATGATTTGGGGGTCCGCGTTTTTTGGAAGCACCCAGTTGGGTCAAACCAAAACAAATAAGTATTCTTTGACAAACTAGTGTGGAAAAAGGCAGTCACCTTTGTTTATAAAGGAACCCCTGGGGTGCCAGCTACAAATGGTGGATTTTCCATTGCCACATCACCAAAACCAGAGGGTAAGAAGATAACCATGGTTGATCCTGCCCATTGTATCCCTGTTTCTCCCATGGTTGATTATCAAAAACGATGATTAGTCAATATAACTAATTATCATGGTTCAGCATTGAAACATATTGAAACCCTGTTAGCCACGGAGGATGGTTCAACCTGTTCAATTTGATATGATTTTGCCTCCAGGATGGTTATATGATCATTATCAACAGCACTCATTGGAGCCTGAAAGATCCTTGGTTTGGCAGGTTCGACCCAGAGAATTGGGGGTGAATCATCCAAAGGTCAAAGGTCATTTGGAGTCCAGGCTTCTGGTTGATCACCGTGGGAAGTCGCTCACCTTTCCAGGTGGCTGAGAAATCCTGTGCCCAGAATCCCCAGCTGTGCGGGTCATCCCAGCTCTATGGCTGTTCAACGAGCGCCCAAGCCAGGGCGGCTACAGGATCCCAACCAGGTCAGCCCAGCGGCGAAGATCCCAGTTCGGTTGAAGTCACGGGATGTGAACAGCTTCCAGCTATGGAGGTACCCCCTGACCCATCCTCAGCGGTGGTAGCGAGCTGTGGGTGTGCCACAGACCCTCGATGGGTGCCAAGCCATAGTGCTACCCCCAAAACCAGTGGTTTCCAAATCAAATGATCATTTTTTGGTGCAAAACCAATGGTTTCCCATAGTTAAATGATCATTTTTTGGTGGGTTATTGGTTAGAATAACCACACGTACATCGTCAAACAGCTCGTCTCATTAGTAGAATTCCCCTATTTTGGCACATACCCAGATGGCAATCCCTGAGCCAGTGATAAGTATCCAATGGTTCGTGGATCAGTACCACCCGGTGCACGAAAACCGGAGAAATGAGCACCCAACAGCCCAGTGAAGCACTGGGTGAACGGGTGAATTCTTTGGAAACCTGGACGTTTACTTCTTCGATCCATGACTCACATGTGCATGTGGAATCTGATTAGTCTCTCTTTTTTTATTCTGTGCATAATATCTTGAGCGTGTCTCGATCAAGAAGTCTCTATTGTATTTACTTTCAAGTAGATAGATAGATAGATAGATAGATAGATAGATAGATAGATAGATAGATAGATAGATGATTATCTCTACTGTATACTAATCATACGAATAGCTCAATCATCTTGAGCCGGTATGTACACGTGTATGTGCATGTGCATATCTTGGGAGTGAACAATTTTGCTTCGATGCTGTGAGTTGCAGGCCCAAACCCTTAGGAGATGGTGGGGGCCGGGCAGCGCATAACCTCCACGAACAGCACAGAAGTTGTTCAAGATCACCAATGAAAATACACCGAGACTAGCACTCACTAACACCACAACAGAGAGATTGAGATGAACATTTCATGCTTCACTACTAGGTTCACAGAATCTGCCACGGCCTTTGAGTTTTGATCTTCAACCCGTCCTCCTTCAACCAAACGTGCTGCATGCAGCACTTCCACCCGTAGCCACACAGTCACGACTCACACCAAACTCAACCAGCACAGCCACCAGTCACTGGTCACCATTTCGTCAGCAGACCCTGTTCTTCCCCAATTCATCAGCCTGGTTCCATGAGTCAAAAGGCCAACCCGTGGCTGCTGGGAGCGTTCCGGAAGACTGAACATGTGCAGACAGTCGCTGGACTCATCTGCCATAAGTGAGATTATGCAATCATACGGAATTGGTAATGAATGGCAATCCCGAGCCACAGTGGATGGTTCATTATGGCTACTGTAATTGAAACTGGTTTGTAATAGGAATGATAACCAACAATAATGGTTAGAGATGGTTAATAGTGGTAAATCCAAAGATCAACAACCACTAATCTTTGATGATAGCCAGCTATTAATGGTCTGGGGGTGGAATTATTAGTGTCGATCTACCATGATCCGAAATCGTTTTGCCCATACCAAACCCATACCATATACTGTATCTATTTGGGTCTTTCTCAAAATAGGGGTAACCCCCAATTCATCCTTTAGATTGCTTGGTAAATAAACCAACGTGATTTGCTTAATTTAAGAAACCACCATTTCATAACAATGCCACTGATGTGGGTGTGTTATGCTGGAGGAATGAATTATTTGGAATGCCCAGGTCAGGTGGGTGCATACAAAAAACCATTCTAGGGGGTCCTAGACTCATATCAGCAGGCATTCACTTGAACCAGACCATACCAGGCCATTCGTATATAATTCATGCGTGTAATTGGATTTACATGTAAAAAACACATGTAATACATATCAATCACTCCAACATGTTGCTTGAGGAAGCAACATGCCACAGCACTAGGAAAAAATCGTTTCATACGGACAGAATGCGTAGCAATGCTGGCCCAACAACGGAGATTTCTAAGAGTCTGAGTCTGCACCAGGTTTTGTTCTGCGAAGGGTTCAGCA
>VSDK01016836.1:481379-507728 GCA_009767595.1 Symbiodinium kawagutii
TTCCCTACAGCCTATTCGGTGGTTTCTCAAGTCATAGGGGTACCCCGAAATCATCTCATATTAACCATTTAGAGTAATAAGGCATCCAGTTTTGGGGTACCCCTATTTTGAGAAACACCCATTTGATGAGAGCAACAATCTTTCATAGGAAACCTTTGTAGTCGACCATCAATGGCAGAGTGTTGCTCTACATCATGATGGCCATCCGTGACCTCCCAACCTGCTGTGGTTTTTCACCGGCTCCAAACAACTGGCAAAAACAACGAGTTTGGCCAAAGTGGTTCAACCTACCGTTGTTGGAATCCCATGGGGTTCAACAATCTGGGCAAGTGAAACGCATACCCATGGAGGGTTCTGGTTCTCAAGCCAGTTTGGGAATCCCAAAGCTATATGGTTGAACGTTGGAGTTTCTTACTAATCATGGTTTATGTAGAGGATGATAACTGGGGGTCCCCCATGAATTGAGAAGCAACCACGTAGGACCTGGCATACCATTCAGGTCACGGTTCAGGTGGCTCCATGCGGTGCAACAATAGCCCGATAGGTGGCTGATCAAAAGGCTTAGTTGGACCATTTGGATTTCGCCGCCTGGTATCACTTAGCTAACTACTTGCCAACCACTTTGATCAGCCAAATCCAAGTCAGTGCTAATACCATGTCCGTATCAACTGGTGAGTAAACAATATTCGTATCAACCACTGCGCCAGTCTTGGAGATTCATATGCCGCACCTGTCATTCTTCTCGTTGCCCATGGTGCGAACAGCACCCCCGCCCCAGCCCCAACAACCGCACGAGAAATGAGCATTGGTTGTGAGTAACTACCACTTCGGTGGAGACACACATCGCGGAAATGGCCTCCACATAGAGCCATGGTCAAATTCATCAAATATTGGCTATGGGTCAATATTAATCAACCAACTGATGGGGGATTTCCACCAACAATAATAGGGAAAACAATGGTTAATGATAGGGGAACCGGGGGTACAGGGTTTTGACCCACAGCCATATTGGCGCTACCATGACAGATGACACAGCCCCAAGTGAATTGGCTATGGGTCACTTCACCCGGGTTCCCGTAGTATTAACCATTGTTTTCCCTATAGTTTTGTTGGTGAACTTATCCCTCATTATTGGTTGGTTAACTGCTTGACCCATAGCCAATTCGGTCCACCAAGCGTTGTTCACCCGCGGAAGCCCATGGAGTGTCCACGCAACTCACGGGGACCGAGGCGGCCAGACGAGCTGCTCCGGCCCGAGAAATGGAGGCTCTCTTGGGTGGATTGGAAAAGGGAGGCATGGCTCCACCAGTGGAACTGGCTATGGGTCAATATTAACCAACCAATAATGGAGGATAATGCCCAGCAATAATGAGGGAAAACAATGGTTAATGATGGGGAACCAGGGGTACAGGGTTTTGACCCAAAGCCAACTGGGCATCAAGCCCCCTCATGACTATCTGGCTGGTGGTTTGCTTCACATTTTTTATTTCCCCTAATAATAGTTAACAAATAGTTGGTTGACTAATGTTTTTCATAGGGGTGGTTCCACCACCAACCGGCTATTATCCTGCCGAATCACATGGTGGTTTCTGCAAGAAAATGGAACCCCAAAGTGGTGGGTTTATGAATAAACTTTATGATTTATATGGGATGATTCGCGGGGGTACCCGTTATTTCCAGAAACAAACAAAATCTGTGCTGAACCTTTGATACCCAACCTTTCAACCACGCCTATACATCATTGAGTTTCCTGAAATAGCCTCCTGACCAAGTCACGCCGTCGATGATTCAATGTTTCATCCGGGTGATCTTTGATGCGATATTGGACAATGGTTGATGATGAATATGTAATGATTCTTTGTGGTTCTTAATGAAGTATTGGACAAGAATTGTGATGTTTCATGATTTGCTTCGCAGTATTCTATCCAGTTTCGAGGCTGCCAAGATCCTTACGAATCGCAGGGGTAAGAACAGACAACTTCTTCCGTACACCTAGCCCATCCTATCCCTATGCTTCCACGTACCATTGTAGTAGGTACACCAGCTGATTTCTACCATTGTTGGTAACTGGGGTTGGTTACCATGGCAACTGGAAGCATAGGGCAGGGGATGGCCAAGCAGTCGTTCAGTGCGACCAGAAACTGCACTGCTTGGTTTCTGTCCATCTTGCAGGTCTGGGCGACGAATTTGAAAGAAGAAGTGTGCCACACTTAGAGCGGAGCTTCGCGGGAGCTTCGTCGATGGCATCCAGCTGTTCAACATGGTCCACCACCCAATTGATGGGTTTTTCTACAAGGGACAAATGCCATTCTTTGGATGGGCTCAGGGTATCCGAATGTCTACAAATAGAGTATGAATGAATAGTAAATAGGGGGGTACCAATGATTAACCAGTCGCTTAACATAAATTTTTGTTTAGTTGGTTGCTTCAATTGATACCTATCGGTATTCAGCAATTGAATATCTATGGTTAATGATTGGTGTGTAGTTGGTTGCTATCAGTAGTTGCTGAATCGAATTGTAGTTGGTTATTGATTCAATCAATAACATCCATGGTTGCTATGTAGTTGGTATATATTGATATCTGATTGCTTAGTATCTCCCATGATCAACTACTGATCCTGACCATACCTCCCACTGGATGACCCCTTCCTCCTGGGTGCCTTCTCAGGCACGTGGTTCTGAGTTGATAGCTTGGCACCTGCTATTCGTGGTGGATGTCATCCAAGATGTCTCGAATTCCATGAAGGAAATGCCCTGGGCTCTGAGATCCATCATCCTTCGTCTGAGATGCATCAACAATCTGCAGAAACCTTGGTGTAGGAGGGAATCAACCTCCTTAAATGCAGGGGGGCAGAAGATTTGTTCTGTATTGGGGAGAGGTAATTATCAGTTCGGGAATGAACATATGCGATCAAAATCAAGCAGTTTTATGCAACAGGAGGTCAAATGCGATTCGTTGTTAGGAATCGCCTTGCAGAGGATATCTCAATGGATTGTGCTGTTCCCAAAAGTGCTCGCTGGTTGCAGCAAATTGGACACTGCAGTCTCTCTGGGATTGTGATTGTTGTCATTAGCCATTGGAATGATACCCCGCGGTCAGCGGTGTGTCCGCCATGGCCTAGCATCCATCTTGCCGGCCTGGTGCTTGTGCTGCCCGAACCTTTGGAGATTCAGTGGGGGTTCCTCAGCAGCGCTTGCGCTCAGGCGCAACATGAGCGACATGGCGGAAACTTATCCCTACGTTGCCATCGAGGTGGGCAAAGCTGGACCTCCAATGTGGTGACGAAATTATGGTCAGTGAGAATGATGGTGAGTCATTGGTGGTACTAAATACATTTGTAATCATTTGTATACATACAATTGATCAAGCTGGGGGGCACTGCCCACGGACAGCATGCAAAGTGCAGAAACATACAATTTGTGCAAACACATGTTTGGCTGGTGGTTTTAAACATTTTTTATATTCCCTAGCAACTAGTATGTATTAACAATTGGTTGGTTGACTAATATTTTTCATAGGTGTTGAAACCACCAACCAGATGTACTGACAGACTGTGGTTTTGAAAGCAACAAAGCAAATGCTATGATCTTGCACGATGTGATTTATGCTCAGGTGCAAGCTTGCCACCCCCACAGCCAGACATGAATGCGCTTGATTCCCGAAATGTTGACATGAACAATGAAGCACCAAGAATCGTCCACTCAACCACGGTCAACCGTCATCAACCATCAAATACCAAAATTTAAACAATCATTTTACTATCATCAACCATCAAGAATCACCGCTCCAGCACCGTTTCACCATCATGTCACCAGCCTTAACCATCAAAAATTCAAAAATCACAATTTCACCCGCATTTCACCAGCATTAACCATCAAAAATCACAATTTCACCCGCATTTTCTTAGCATTTTCCCCAGCGTTTCACGAGCGTTTCACCCGGGATCGCGGCCAGGCACACGTCCCCACGGTGGTGGCTTCGCCCTGCGGACCCTTCGGTGGGGCGGGTTTAGCGAAGTGAACGAAGGATGAAGCGATGGAGGTTGGTCATAGAATGGTTGAGGTAGTAGATAGTAGTTGAATGTAGTTGATTCATGATAATAGCGGTGGATAATGATGCTAATGAAGGAGAAGAAGTGATATATGATGGATGTTTGATTCTATATGGTAGTTAATGATAGTAGTCAATAGATAGTCGTAGATATCCAGAATGGTAATAGAAAGGTCATAAATAGTAGTTGGTTAGTGATAATAGCTCAATGTTAATGATGTTGAATGATCGTTCATGATAAATGATAAGTTGATAGTAGTTGAATGTAGTTGATTCATGATATCCTCGGTGGTTGTTCTTTATCGTTGACAATGCTGCTCCATGGTTAGTAGTAACCGACAAGAGTAGGGGTTGCAGGGTTTTTGAAAACTGTTGGAGAATGATTTTGAACAACTGCTCTGTGTTCATTGATAATTGTTTGCAGTAGTCATTCATGATAATAGTTTCAAATCGTTGTTCATGGTAGTTAAGGATATCTAGTAAATCTATCAATCAAACTGTACACATGGTAATAGCAACAGTCCTTATCGATGGTGGTCAACAGCAACGGTTGAAAATGGTTATTTAGTGATGATTTTTCATTGTGGGTTGACAGCAAAACCATATGATACGCCCGTTAACCTTAGCGACAAATGCCTAACAAGTGGTGAAGTAATTGTTTGTTAACAGATAATGAATGTAATTTTAATGAATGACAAACATCAATGAAAAAACATACGAATCTGATTCTTATTATTCAGTTTAAATAAACGGGCTGAATGATTAACAACAACAATGAACGATGATGACCATTTTATAGAAGTTTGACAATGCATACCTGAATGTTGCTAACCACAAATGAAACATAGTTGGCCAACCATTGTTCATCACCACGAACCATCATAAAGCATGGTCGACGAGCCTGATTAACCATCATTGGCAAGCATGGCTAATGGTTCGTTTTGGTCAATGATAGTTGTTTATAAAGGATAATTAATTACCTCGCGGTGATTTCCCGCATTAAACACCACTGTCAAGCATCATCAACCTGGATCATTGTCCACGACAATTTCTGATTGTCAAGCATCAATGAATTCCGTATCATTACTTGGGGCTAGCATGGGTTAGTACAGATTCTTTGACAGGGTGATTGAATCATTGTTAGTATACTAACCATATTTGCGGGCCTGGGTGGCGGCACGGCAGTTTTCCATACTCACTATAACAATAGTAGCCATAGCCGTAGCCATCGCATTCTCCTTGAGCAGCTGAGACCACAGCCAGGTATCGAAACTTCGGAAACGACGAATTTCCAAAGCTCATTTCAGACATCCCAGCAAGTCGGTTTGAAACACTTCGTAATGAGGGCAAATTGCAGCCAAGGTATACAATGTTGACTGCCCTACCTATACATGCTCATGTTGTACATGGGGTACTCTCATGTACTCTTCTGTTATACCCGATCTACCTGCAGGTGTGGGGATCACCATTCAGAAGAATCATCGAAACGCGTGTTTGCAGGTTTGGAGGATATAGCGGCCAATGTTTGAGCAAGATTTGGGTGCAACAGTGACTGCCAAGAGTTCTTGGCACCTAGGGTGATCCACTGATGGTGGTACCCAAGCTTGAGGGCGTATTGGGACGGAGTTGAATCAGCTTTTGAGATGCGCTCTTGGTGTTACATGGTGTGCAGCTGTTGCCTACTGGTTGGTGGTTTGATTGATATGTTTTTGTTTTCGCTAGCAACTATTATTGAATGGTTGGTTGACAAGCGTATTTTTCATACGGGTTGAAGCCACCAACCAGACTATTATGCAGACTATTATGCCTCCAGGATTTCCTGAAGATTCGAAGGGTATCAGTGAAACCACCACTCTCTGCATGAGGCATGAGCCATGCATTGCAATGACAAACTAATGTGTTTGCCAATGAATATGGATGTGCGATATCTATTTACAATCTATATAAACATATTTATACACCAAAAATACTAAGTTGTTTTTTAACATACACATGTAATAGACACCGCTACACATGCCTATCGGATAATCAACCCTGTGCTGTTGTGATTTTTTCCACAACATGCCTTGCAGCCGTGGGACGCCATCGCCGCGCCAGCCACCTACTTGGAGTATAATTACAGCATGATGAAGTGCAATGTGGACTTGAATCATGCCGAAATGCTCAGACTGCTTGGGGTTGGTACAACGAGGGACCGCGAAAAGGGGTTGCTACAAACGGGTCAGCTGATTTCTTTTTCTGCAAAGCCAAAGTGGTTGTGAATTATTGAGTTGACAAGTTGGTGTGGTGAACAGGACTTCGAAGGGTCAATCACTTTGTCAGTGACAATTAAGGTGGTCCTAGATTGGGCAAAGCAGCCAGAGAATCAGTTTGTGGATGATGAGATTATTTTATGTTCTTGAGATTTTAGTATTTTAGTCAGCCGGCTGGGCCGTGTTTTCTAGATCAAAGATATGTTCTTTAGTGTAGAATCATAAAAAACATGATTTATGTTCAGCAAGAACATGAAATCGAGTTGTGTCCTACCCAGCCGGCTGGGCCTTTGCCGTGTGTCCTACCCGGATATTTGTCCGTCCCCAACGGAGTGGGTGGAGGGCCTGACACCCCTTGGACCTCCAAGCACAGTTGGGCCGTTGGAACCAATGAGTTGGTGGAGCACCACTGGTGGGTAACATGCGGTGATAGGGCTATTAATGGTTGAATCATGGCTTATACTAACCAACCATTGGTTATAATCATGGTTCTGATGGTTCTGATGGTTCTGATGGTTGATTAACATGCAACTCCAGAAAAGCAAAAGCAAAGACCTGGTTTCTGTTCGTTTCTGTTTGGAATGCCACAGTTTCCTAGCAGTTTGACCGGTATTCTAAGTACTTGCTGGCCTCGATGTTTCTGATCCGGTGTTCGAGAATGAACTTATGGATGTGCAAGTTCTGGATATGTTTGCGAAAGAGTTTGTTCTTGTTTGCAAAAGATTGACTTACAACAGTTCGATTAAGGACTCATAAATTAAATCAATATGACGATTGTGATTGATCTTATATCAAGATCCAAATGGCGGCTGGGGACTGCCCAACAAAAGCAAGAAATGACGGTCTTTGGGAGGGATAAGCATTGGAAAACATGTGCTAGAAGTACATGAATAACAACCCATGCTTAAAACTGGTGAATCACCATAGTTTACATTGGTTTAATCAGTAGTGGGCATTAACTCTGATGGCTAGACAGGCTTGCTGTGAGGGATGGTCGTGGCAAACTGAATGACTTCGCTGAGAGCCAACTTGGGGCAAGGTTGTAGCCCAACCTTCAGATGACTCTGGTTGCAGTACTGTGAATCAACTTTGCTTCCTCCCATGGCCATGGGTCAAAACCCTGTACCCCTGGTTCTCCTACTATTAACCTTTGTTTCCCTATTATTGTTGGTGGAAATTCCCCATTAGTTGGTTGGTTAATATTGACCCATAGTCCCATCTCGTTTGTGACTTGTTTCACGGCTTGAGTGGCCCCCAACCGGGTCCTCGCTTGGAGTCCATGGGGTGTCACCGAGGCTTTGAACATAAGTTTCTCGTTGTCAGATGCCAAGGGCAAGCGTCCCCCGGGAGTGTGGGACCCAGTGGGACGGGGGGCTTCGGTGATGAAGCGTCCGTCGTGTTGAGGCTGTCACCTGTGGTCATTGGTAACCATAGAACACTGGACGGCTGAAACCGCAGGATGCTTGGCTATACCGGCATTGAGATGGCTACCGGTCCTATCTTTATGATTGTTATGAGCTGTGTCTTGATGTCATAGACCAACAGGTTGAGTAGCCAAAGAGCTCCCAAAGCCACTAGGGGACCCTCCGAAAAGTATCTCATCTGCTTTTTTAGTGGCTACTGCTGGCTCTTACAGTAATTGTTCCAAAGAGCCACCAGGGGATGTCAGCAGAAGTGGTACTGTTGGAGAGTGACAGCCTGTCATTGACACCTTCCCCGTAGCGGCAGATCTTCGCTGTAAAAAATCAGGATCCGATTTCATCAGATTTCCTTTCCAGAAACTAGCAGCCAGACCTGGTAGATGACTGCTGGAAGTTGATCTCTTGTACTGTAATTTCTTCAGGCAATCTGATCAAATACAAGGGGTGTTTTTGTCGGCAAAAATACAATCAGTCAGAATCCACAACTGGCTGCTGGTTGGGAGGGAGCGAGGCCAGGAGCCACTGGGTATCCTTATCGCCTTACAGCTCTTTAATACAGGTAAGCCAGTTGGAGCTTCTAGGAGTGCCCTAACATGCCCGTTCACCAAATGGTAGACGATTTGCTCGGAGTATTTGCCGCACTCAGGTTTCGACTTGGCGTTTCAATTTCCAGTATGATCCACAGAAGGATTTCTTCGCGCAGGACACATTGTGAGGATTTGGAATTGAAACGCAAGGTAGCAGACAAGGTGCTATCTAAAACCATCTAAAACCACAGATTTCTTTAAAAAATGTGTTGCACGCCGAGCATTTGATTTGGAGAACTGTAGCCTCAAGGTATGTATTAGAACTCTGTGGTGTGACAAGGCAAAGTGAATCGATTGTTGACCGCGGGTGACTACTGGGAAATGGGAACGGCAGCTTGGGATTCTCACACCCTGGACCTGACCACGGGAATCCGTATCTCTGGGCAATCTTGGCATGGTTGTTTCTCAAAATAGGGGTACCCCAAAAATGGTAGGTTTATTGATATAAATGACTATTATTGGATGATTTGGAGGTACCCTTATTTTGAGAAACCACCATGTGAAGAATGCACTTCTGGGGATGGAATGATTTGGAGCGTCACAGCTCTGTGTCAAGTGCATGGAAGCCCATGATCCAGAACTCTGAGGTCTCCATGTGTTTCCAATAGCGATTGAACGACATCACAGTCTTGTTATGAACTACACATGTGATAGACCCTATGCTTCCAGTTACCACTACAGTCGGTAGCCAGCTGGTTTCTTCCATGGTTGCCGGGGGTTGGTTACCTACTATAGTGGCAACTGGAAAGAACTGGAAGCATATGTATACACACATATATATATATATATATACATATATGACACTGTAGATGCACATAGTGGTAACTGGAAGCATAGGGATATGGGGTTTTCTGCAAATAGGGTGCACCCCCAAATCATCCATTGTGAACCATTTATAGTGATAAACCAACGATTTCGGGGTTCCCAAGATTAAGAAAACACCCATACACACACACATATGTACTGCATATATGTATTTACAGTATATATATATTTATAGATAGATACCAAACGAATATACCTTTATGGAGATACGCAACGCATATATACTGAAAATATACGTGGTTGAACATCTCAATTTTGCTGGGCGTATCGTGCCGAGCGAGGAGTTTCTGGAAAAGATGTACAGTCACGATCGCTTGGACGCTCATCGCTACGAGGCGCGTGGTGGCAGAGCCGGGTCAGCTGTGGACCGTCCACTGCCGGAAGCGCGCCACCCTAAGGGATGGTTGTGGTTCTCAAGCCATAGCGGGGTTACTCCAAAGCTATGACTTCTTCACTTCTATAAATGGTTAATGACTTGGATGTCTAGAAATGGTTAATGACTTGGATGATTTGGGTGACCCCTATTTTGAAAAACCATCAAATCCATGGGAATCACCGCGGACCAATCATACTTGATGCCACCAATCTGTCCACCGTGGCAGGATTACAGCAAATTACAGCCGTGGTGAATCGTGTACAACAATGAGTTATTGTGGCACATAACCCATGGCATGCTATGGTCAGTTTGTCCTATGCTAATTCATGACCGCTGATATCCATCAATTCAATACCGAGGATGGTCACCCAACAGCAGCGTTGGAATAATGATGAAGACCCTTGAACAAGGAATTCAACGTATTGAAACACATTTGACTTATTGACATAACACCAAGGAAATGAAGTAAACAAGTGTTATGCAAAGTTCTGGAGGGGGTCCAGCAATAACCCTTGACATTGTTCCTCAGGATGTGCGTCAACACTGACCATGATTCCTGGGGCAAATGGTTCCCCAGGAAGTTGGTCACCTTGGTGGTCCCCCCAGTGGCACGCATGTGACCAACCCGGCCCGGGTCCGTTGCACAGCCACCGGCCACGCTACAGGGCATTCGGTGTGAAGACTTTGGCGAACTCCTCCTGGGCACGGGGATGGTGCGCCAGGGAAGTGGTGGGTTGTCATGGGCAGTCGTGCGGTTTCCAGCGCTTGACAGGATGGGACATTTGGTGGTTTCTCAAGCCATAGGGGACCCAAGAAATGGCTGGTTTATTATTATTAATAGCTGCAATTGGATGATTTGGGGGGTCCCCTATTTTGAGAAACCACCATTTGAGCAAGTGTTGTGGTTTTGTACGGGTTATCTTGATGGATGTTTCTCAAAGTGGGGAACCCCGCAGCTATCGTCCAGTTGATTAAGCACTTATACTAATGAACCAACCATAGTTTGGGGTAATTAATCTCATTTTGGGAAACCTTCTTGCTATGGAGAAATATGTAGGAACCATCAATCAACAAACAACTTTTTGTGTGCTGAAATAGCCGCAAGTTGCTGCAGATGTGGCACATTATGCTGGATATGCAGCTGTTCGCCTTTACATCCCTGATATGCACTGGTATTTCACACAAAATGTTACTATAGATTGTATAAATATATGTACACACGCACACACATCATATGTGCATACATATATTTCTACAAATAGTTATGCTCTTTGTGTACGCTTCCATATGTACCTGCATGTGTATGTAGGTATTTGTCAATGATTGTCATCCATGCACATATACACCAACATGAACGTCAGCGCTGCAATGTTTGCTGTTCTGAGGGAAGTACCCTGCCAAGGGATTCAATCAGCGAAACAGATTTGGTGCAGTTCACAACGTCAGGTTCGTCATTGGTCGTGATATTTCTTTGTAGCACCTCGGGTCTCAACGTATCCAATTGACTCTGTCACTCAAGCCGGCATTGATATCCGTTGATTACAGACTGATGAGTCACAGAAGGATCACAATTGAGGATCACTCCAGGCATCTATTTGCCTTGTTGCTTATTGGTCTCAATTCAATGTTCATTATTATCAAAGTATTGCTTCTGAAAATAAAATTACTGTAATAATTGGCGCAAAAGGTTTTCTGGGTTGTGATTGAGATCAATAACTTGTTTCGTTGGTTGAATGATGAATGATCCCAATTATGGTTCACTAAGATGATAACTTGCTTTGGTTGTAATTGAGATCAAAAAGACATGAGTTGTCGGTTGAATGTTCATTCAGTGCTTCTGAAGCTTACTGCCATTCACTCCAATGTGTTCTGTTAAGCTACTGAAACGGTGCCCTTTGTCGTGAGTTTGTACATTAGTCGTCTTTCAGGTACATCTACAAATATATCTATGTTTGTGTCAGTTTAAATGTAATCACATGTTGTATCCTTGTGATTAGATATTTACATACATTTTGTGTTTTGTATGTTTTGTTTAGATAGAGATAAATTTGCTTATTTCCATATATACTGTTTTATACTATAGATAGAATATAGTTATTTGCATATACACTCTTGTATACTATATACTTATGCATGTGTTTGCATATGATGAATCATCATCTATCCTTCCATTTTCGGCATTTCCAAGCCTGAAGTGACATTTGTACTTCATATATACTTGTATCTATATTGTATAGCTGAGGTCATAACTGCAGGTTTTACATGTACATAGATCACCTGCTAGCTTTCATTGATACATGTTTGAGGGTGTTTCTCAAAATAGTGAACCCCAAAAAATGGATCATTTATACCTATCATTGACTAATCTTTGATGATTTCGGGGGATCCCTATTCTAAGTACCCGCCATATAGCTGTAGCTCCGTTCGCGCCAACCTGTTCGCTTGGGCCCGCCTGAGCTTGGCCTGAGCTTGGGCCCGCCACAGCGGGCCGACCCCGTGCGCTGTCAGGTGCTCACCGAGGACACGAATTACATCGTCTTCAGCTGCGAGACGGGCCTTTCCGAGTCGTTCCTGGGCGCGTTCCGCCATGGGCGGCGACGCGGGCCGCGACGCGTTGATAGCAATGGGGGTACAGATATGGTTCCCTATGCGCAACCGGTTGACACTATAGTAGGTAACCAACCCCCAAGAACCATGGTAGAAACCAGCTGGTTACCTACTATATTGAGAACTGGAAGCATACTGATTAATGATGATTAATGACCTGGGCAGCTGATAGTGGTTAATACAAATAGTGAATAGTGGTTCATGCAATGAGTTTATCACAATGGTTTTTATAATGATTACCTGTTCATAGTGGTTGATAATGATAATATTGTTATTCATGATATTCGGTTGCAACTGATTTTTTACGCTTGATGGTTTCATAAAGTCTCAGTTATTCATGATACAAGTTCACAATGCTTGATAATGGCTAATGACAATAATGGTTAAGCAGCTCCTGGTTGGTGGTTTGATGGACTTGCTCGACTTCCCCGGTATTGAAAAGTGGTTGGATGAGAAACTAATATTCTTCGGAGAACTTGATACCATCAACTGTTCCTCTTGACACCAAAAACAATCTGAAAACCATGAAAAAGATGTTTTCGACCATCCCAAACCAATATTGGTTATACCCATGAAAAGGAAGTTCTTGGGTGCTAATGGTAGTAATCAAGAGTGATTCAGTAAGGAGCCATTATGAATCTTGTTCAATGATGGATTGATTCGTCATAGACACTGGTAAATGATTAGTAATAGTAATTAACAATCAGCATTGATGGCTACTGGTTTACTAATGAAACATGATGGATAATCATTGATTCCTGTGCTTGACCATAGTGAATGAGCAATTATTAACAAAATAATTACATGGGTGTTTCTCAAAACAGGGAACCCCCAAGAAGGGTTGGTTTATTCCCAAACATGGTTCTCCTAATATGAGAAACCACCAAATCTTGAGTTCGCTCAAAGTGCGCTGCCCATGTCTTTTTGCTGCACTGTAAAGAAGAACAGGTGGCAGTTCTTTGTGATGCAAACAAAGAGAATCAACCAAGATGAAGCGCCGGTAGACACCATGAAAACCACGATGAACCAACATAACTGTAGTTACACTATAGTTCACCCATATGCGCCGGTAGACACCATTGTTAGGTAACAAGGCAGTTTTGACAGCGATCTCAGAATGGTCAACTTGCGCGTCTGAATGGGGCGGCCAGACCAAGCAGCTGATTTACACCAGCAGGAGGTTTAACGCCCACCAGTGGTGATACAGGGAGTGAACTTTTCTTGTTGTTTTCAAGATGCTTGTTTGACAACCAAACCACGGAATGATGATCTCAATACTCATTGACCATTTTTTGGGGGTATGGGTTAGAAGTTAAAGCTACCACACAAATATTGAAATGTTGAGGGCAGCTGCTGCCCCATCATTTGCTTAGCTATTCCCGCCTCATTATTAGTGATTCACTCAATGTTTGATTCTTGATGATTGATGATGGATTATTGGCTGAGTTGACAATCAATCATCATCGAGTATTGGTTATCCCCTGTCAGGCAGTTTTTGTTGAACCAATATTCACCAGAATTTGGCATTGTTCACCATCAGTAATCGGATCAACCATTTTTGACTTGAGTCATGCCATTCAGAACCAGCACTAACCTTCATTACTCCAACCATTGCTACTTAATCAACATTGCCTGCTAGCAACACCTATTGACCGGCTTAAACCACTATCAAACACTGTGAGCCATCATTACCCATAGTTAAGCATTCCTGCGCATGATAACTGTTGTTGGTCAAGGATAGCCATCACTTAGCCATGGTAGTTCATTGATCCATCATTCTTACTCATCATCATCCAGGTAAACCTTATCAGCATGAATCCGTTGAGCCACTACCGTTTGTGATCTTGATGCATTCCACGTTTCATCAACCAATATAACACTAACAACAATCACCCATTACCATTGAAGCGTTCGACTCGTCGTGCACCTTCGCCATCATTGAACACTATGAGTGCCGAATACTTAGTAATCATCACTATTCGTCATTTCTAAGTGCAATCCGAAAGTCATGAAGCATCCTCTTGGCAAACCTATCAGTCATCAACAATTGCCAAGAGGAGAAAGTCATTACTATAGTTGTCATTAATAGTCCTGTCCACATAAATCCTATCAGTCATTACTAGTAGTTTAATAGTAATTAATAGGCATTACTAGTAATTATTCACAATTTAAATCACTATTTATAACCACCATTGGTTGATTTGGTTGTCACCACCAGTAAATTCAACAGTAATCCTATCAGTCCCAAGCATCCTTGTCCTGTCCGCATCATGACTCTCCTTCAGCGTCTTCACCCTGAAATCTGTCTTCCCACCCAGGTCCAGACCGCGTGGCCAAAGTAACAGTCCGGGCGGTCCCAGCGGCCGCCCTGTCCAGCGGAACGCCAGCTACAGCTGGGAATGCCTTGAGTGGTCAGTATATGCATGGGGCCAGTGATGGTGAATTTGTCATGCTACTAGTCCCTATGCGCAACCAAACCACTTACCACTATAGTATGTAACCAACCCCAATTCCAAACATGCTAGAAACTTGTAGAAACCCGCTGGTTACCTACTATTTCATGGTAACTGGAAGCATAGGGAGTGCTACTGACAGTTGATCATGGTGAATTACTAATTACTAGTGCTTGGCTCGGTGTATTTTCAACTTCCTTCACGTGCATCCCAAGAAATGATTCTGGGTGAAGCCAGGGTGTGGATGACCTATCTGGCAGGGCTGGAAGGTATCGGCCTTGAAGATTGCGGGCATAAACTGGGCCCTAGCAGCCAGAAGTTGAGTTATAGTCGCTTTTGAGTAGGGTGAATAAGTACCTTATAACCCAGCTATAACTGTTAAGTCATTCACCCAGCTATAACTGATAGAACTCAGCCGAACTAAGTTGGGTGAACATACTAACAGCTATAGCTGGCACGTTGTAGATGACCTCAGGCAGGGTCGTGGTTCGGAGGCAAGCTGAGAGCTTGCCGTGGTGAAGCCATTCTTCCGAGGAACGACGTGGTGACCAGTTCTGATGATCAGGTGGCAGATGTTATTGATTTCAAACGAGTTCAATACCTGATATATGGCTCTGGGTCAATGTGAACTAACCAATTCATCAGGGATAATAACCAGTAATAATAGGAAAAACAATGGAACATAATAGGGGACCCAAAACATGGATGGTTTATCACTATAGATGACTATAAATGGATGATTTGGGGGTACCCCTATTTTTAGAAACACCCATATGACTCACTGGTTGGTGGTTTGAAACATTGTTGTATTTTCACAATGATTTACAAATGGTTTTCATGGGGGTTGAAACCACCAACCAGTTCACTACAATCTTGTCGTTGGTATGTTTGTTTGGTTACCTCCTTTAATAGCCAAATGTTGCTATTTCCATGGTAGTGTAATTGTCTTTTTGTGAGTTATTCAGCCTTTTTCTAATCCCTTTGTTGGTTGTTGACAAACCTAATGATGTATCTGAGATTATCTATTAACAAATTATGCTGATCTATTGAGCAACAAGCATGGTTGACAAACATCGACCATCAATTAGCACATATTGATATATTGAGCAACATTGTTTTTTCATGGTTATTGTTTGTGAATGGCCAATGCGGAGCGTTAACAATCGACACACACACACACATCACCACCAACAACAACAAACACCACCCTGTCATTTTTCATAGCATCAATCAACCATCATGGGTGGTGACCCTCCAGCCATCATGTTTGTCCCCAAACATTTGGTGGTTGCTCAGAATAGGGGACTCCTCCAAATCATCCTTTATATTTGCCATTTATAACGATAAACTCCATCCATAACTGTGGGATCCCCTATCTTGGAAAACCACCAACTTTGACATGAAGCCAGGATGAAGCCACCACTAGTTGGTTGACCGCATAGCCACCTGATTGGATGAAACTACCTGGTTTTTCCCACCCATTTGTTGATAATAAGTCACCATTAGTTACTATCTCCTTTAGTTCATGGTGACTTTAGTTAATGAATGATATTATAATGGTATTTCATAGTCACCATTGATAATATGATGATATTCCTTCTTACTATCTCCTTTAGTTCATCACCCAGTATTATCGCTATTGAATCGGGAAATGATATCCTTGTTAAGTTACTATATCCTTGTTACTATCCCCCTTGAAGTATAGAATCGTTATCCCTATGATTGTTCCCAACCATCTATGATTATGCCAACAACAACATCAGTTGCCTCCGGTTGTGGTCGGATTCCGAGGCTTCGTTTGCGACCCGCCAGAGCGCAGGTGGGCAGTGACCGTTGGCGACCATTCAGCGGCGACCAGTAGAGCAGTCCACAGCTGTGGTGGATGAATGGCTGTTTCTCAAGATAGGGGTAACGGTGACTATGAGCTTAATAATAATGGTTCATAATGTTCAACAATCCTAAATTGTTTCTCAAAATGGGTGTTTCTCAAGCCATAGGGGTACCCCTAAATCATCCTTTGTAAGCCATTTATAGCAATAAACCACCATTTTTTGGGGCTCCCTATTTTGAGAAACCACCAAATAGGGGTAACGGTTACTATGAGCTTAATAATAGTTTAATAATGTTCAATCATCCTAAATGTTTTTTTTACAAAATGATTGATACTTAATGGTTAGATACAATGGTAAGAGGATGATAAGCATTGTAGAAAGCTGTGGTTGATAAACTCTTTGATACTTATTGGTTATCATCCGTGGCAATGATCACCGCTCAACAAACAATACAGAATAGCCTAGGTGGTTCCTTTCATTGGTTGGCCAGGCATTAAGGATCAACAGTGCTGAGGATCAACAGAGCGTAACAGACCAAACAGGTTGTGCCACAGCAAGAGTCGAATATGGCGGTGTCTTAGAATTGGGTTACCCCAAAAAAGGTTGCTGTGCTAATGAACACGATTCGTATGAAGGATGATTTGGGGGTCTCCTAGTTTAAGGAGCACCCATATATGGAATTAAGAGGATAAAGAAAACAGCAAGCCAACGACAGTAGGGACACAAGAGCCGAGAAAGGTGAACAAACAAAGCTGGCTGGTTCACGCTGCTTGCGAAGCAACGAGCAACGATTGTAAGGACAAACTTGTGATCATCTCATTTGGGATTTTCATCCGCCAATGCATCGACTCTAGCTTTATCTATGATGGCACATTATCATTGATGTATTCCGAAGACATTTGGTGTAGATTTGCTGTTTGACAATAATGCGCATATATCATGTATCTATACAGCATTTACTTCAGTTTGGTGTCATTTGTTCTACCCCATTACAATTATACATGGCTTTTGTTGTACCGTGGTGTCCCCTTGTTTTTTCGGATCACCAACCGACCGGCCATTCATGTTGAAAGCAACCACTGCACAGCCACGCAGGTTTAATGGTCTGTACTGTTTCAGCTACCTCTTGCGGATTTTGATGCCTCTTGGTGGCACCTACTGCTGGTATCTGCTGGTCACCGGGTTCCCCACAGTGTGGGTCCTGTTTCCCGTGCTGAACACTCCAGGAATAAGAAAAGTGGCCGTTGCGCTTGCATTTTGACCTATCTATTCTTGATGATGAATGGGTATGAATCCAAACCGGCAAACATGAAATACCGTGATACCCTGTCCCCATAGTCAATGTCTACATTTACTACGCCATGTAGACATGGGATTCTGTTTACCTTCGCATCAACAGTGTAGCAACCCTACCGCTGCTGTAGCGGTGGAATTCCATGTTGTATGGTCCCCAGATATCATCCAACCTATGTTAGCCATTTACTGTATAGCAATAATATATTTATACATTTAAATGTATACCAACCATAGCTAGGAAGAAGCAAACCTTGGTTTTGTGAAAAGAAGCTCATTGTTAGTGAAACGAAACCCTGGGTAAATCGTAATGAGCCATATCCTTGGTTGTTCTTGTGAACCCTTATAAACCATTGGCAACATAGGAGCTGTTAACCCTCAACACAGTCATAGTTGTTTGGTTGCTTGATTGCTTGGTTGCTGCATGTTAACCATAATAAACCATAGCTAATAAACCACACCCTTGGTTGGTTGCTCGGTTGGTAGGTTGGTCAAGAGGCCTCAGCAACAATCATAGGGATATACCAACTATAAGGGATAGGTAGGTAAGGTGGGTGGGAAAGTTTGGTAGGTGAGGTTGGCGGGTAAGGTAGGATGGTAAGTAGGGTAGGTAGGTTGGTAGGTAGGTAAGGTTGGTAGGCCAGGTCGCTTGGTTGCTTGGCTTCCTGCGAATCGCGCCGCCCAGGTCGAAGGAATTGCCCAGCGATGCGCAGAGCTTCACCGAGGCGATCGGAAAAAAATGTCATGGGAGGAATGGTGGAGTAATAACTAGGGATCATCAACGATGCGGGTTGATGGTTAGTTGTGGTTGATAACAAGGGTTGATGGTTAGTTATGGTTGTTATCAATGATCATCAACGATGCGGGTTGATGGTTAAGCTAATTACTTGGTAAATCCATCGATAAGGGTTCATTAATGATGGTCAAGCTTGGTGGTTAGTTCAATTAAGCACAAGGGTTGATGGTCCATGGTCATTAGTTGTGCTAATAAGCATTAATAACAAGCATTAATTGTGGTCAAGCATCAACAAAGGTTCATGGTTAGTTCAGATCATCCACAATTAATGGTTCATGGTCATTTGTTGATAACGATAAGCATTATTTTGGTTGATGGTTAGTTGTGCCAAGAAGCATTAATAACAAGGGTTGATGGTTAATGGGTTTGTAACCCGTGTTATTAATCCACCATTAATTATTAAACCCTTGTATTCTTATTATGAGCCATGAGCCATTTATCCCTTGTTATGAATGGGTTGATGGTGAACTGGTTGGTGGTTTGCTCCACATGTTTTATTTTCCCTAGTAATGATTAACACATGGTTGGTTGACTCATATGTTTCATAGGGGTGGTTCAACCACCAACCGGTTATATAATGGTTGATAATAAAAGCTACGGGTTTGTAACCGATTAATCATGATATACTTGGGGACTTGAGGTATTCGTGACCAACAATGGTGAACGGTTTATGGTTGATGATCATATGATAAGCTAATGGTCAACAACGGGTTGCTAATAGTAACGGTTGACCATTAGCTTATTATATGACAACAAGTTGTTTTTTTGCTAATAGTAATGGTTGACAACAAGTATATGACAACAGGTTGCTAATAGTAATGGTTGTTGCTAATGGTTGACAACAAGTTTTTTTTTTTTTTCCGGTCTGTGCCGGAAGTGCAGACCCTCAGTGGTTTTCACGAATGGTCAACACACTTGCATACACCAGTCAAAAAACTGGTCGTCCGTGCCCGCATAACAATGGTGAATGGTTAATGGTTGATAATTCAGGCTAATGGTTTATAACAACAGTCAATGGTTCCTAAATGATATATGACTCTATAATAATGGTTGATAATAACCGTCAATGGTTTCAATGGTCATGAACAATGGTCATTAACGTATAAAATGATATTATATAATTGTTTGTGGTTCATAGCAATGAGTAATGGTTAATTAATGATGATGTTTGAAGATTAATAACGGGTAATGGTGACTAGTAATGGTAAATGCTACCAGCAGTGGTCAATAGTTAACGGCTAGTGGTTGATACTAATATATATATATATATGGTAGATAAATAGTTGCTAATTGTTGATAATCATGGTTAATAAACAGTTAATGGCACACAATCATTGTGAATTGCCAGTGATAGTAATGGAAAGTCATGGTCTTTGAGAAGCAACATTTAATACCATCAATGGTGGTCGATATCCTTTGTGTACTATGAATCACTATTCACTCTTCATTCCATCGAGCACCTTATGGAATGGGAAGCCCTGCTTCCCACCAAGAAATGGTGGTTTAAATAGTGATTCAATGGTTGATACATTTCCATAAATTGTCGATGATGGTCAAATCAACTGATGGTGGTGACAATCAATCAGTGATTCATTGCGGTTGATTGGCTGGCTAATGGCTGAACAGTGGATAATAGCCAACAATAATAGTCGATTAATCTGTTACATGATGATTGGTAATCATTAATGATCGGCATGAACAACTAAGAACCATTCATAGCGATATCACCACCAGTGCTTTGTCAGATGAGCAGAGGGTAATTCCAGATTTCTGTGGTTTTAGCCACTTATACATGGATGATTTAACCATTTAGCCACTGTTCCCCCTCAACTAATCATTACACCATTTATCACCATGAACCACCATTCTCCAGCATTAAACACCATTGATTATTAATCACCATAACTCATCACTCATCACCATAAATCACCATTAATCACCACTAATCACCATAAATTGCCACTATATCCTTATTCAGATGGCTTCTGGTCCACCATTAAACCACCGCTTGGTAGTTCCCTTCCATGTCACCACAACGGTGCGCCACGGAATCAGGCGCTGGATCTCTACTTTCCCAGTTCGGACGCCCGGGGAAGACCTGTTTCGATGCAATAACGATGCCAGTTGCTGTAATGGATGATGGATGGTTGATGATGGTAAATGAATGTGAAGTGAATGATGGTTAACTGATTGACTGATTGATTGATTGATTCATTGATTGATTGATTCATTGATTGATTCATTTATTGATTGATTAGTGATCAATTGATGGTGATGGATGATGAGGATGATGATGATGATGATGATGATGATGGTGGATGGTGGATGATTGTGATAGTCATGTGGCTATGGGTCAAGCAGTTGACCAACAATAATAGAGGATAATACCCAACAATAATGGGGAAATCAATGGTTAATGATGGAACACCAGGGGTGACCCACTGCCATGTAATCGAATATATGCGTACATGTTTACATAAAAGTAATTATTTGCATTTGCACAAACATTTGTATGTGGATGTGTGTTCATATGTTAGTTCTGTATATGCATATGTTTTTTGTGAGCTTTGGTTACTGTTCTAATTTGATGGCAGAGGTGAGATACATTGTCCACTAGCGCTTCGAGAGAAAGGTCGGAATGTTGGTAACCGGTCAGCAATGACATACAAAGGTGTACTCATACATATACATCCGTTTGGTGACTAAGCTAGTGATGCAGCTTATAATGCTTAATGATGGCGAATACAATTGTGGGCAAGCGATAATGGTAGCCATATGACTCCAAGTTTCACACATTAGGCTTTATCAACCATCATTGATTAACCATTCATAGAAAAGCTAGTTATGTATGCTGACAATGAATAAATTCTAAGGATATGATTAATTAAGCAGCGAAATTACTCGACTTATGGTAATAAGTTACTTACTGTATGTCAACAATAATCAATATTAACGATGATATTAAAGAAGCACTAATTGATAGTATCAATAAAGCACTAACATTAATGAATCAATTAGTCCTAAGTTGGATATGTGGATAAGTTCACCATCAATTCATTGATCATATTTATGAATCACCAGCAATAATGTAAATGAATCACCAATCTTTATTGATCATATTATATATTGAAGCACTAATGCTAATGAATCACCACCATTTGATGGTGAACTTATCCAACTCATGTTGGTGAGACCCCTGCCGCGCCCCGAGGTCGTTTCGATCTCTATGAGCATCGGCATCTGTGGGGCCCCACAGATCGGTCACGTGCGACACGAAAGCTCGTGGTTCGACAGGGTTCAGCCAGGGGATACAACTGGTGGGTGGTTTTACAGGGGATTATAGTGGATACCCTCTGGTGATCTAACATAGCAATGGAAAATCACCATTTTTCTAGGGAAACACTGGGAAATCACCTATAACTGGTGGATTTTCCATTGCTATGTTAGATCACCAGAGGGTAGTAATAGGGGATGATGGCCACTAATAATGCTTAAACAACTAGTTGGTGGTTTGATTGACATTTGTTAATTTTCCCCCAGTATATACTGATTAACAGATGGTTGTTTGACAAGCATATTTTTCATAGGGGTTGAAACCACCAAGCAAATACAGCCAGGTTTTTGGATATTTGGATGCATGGCTTCTATACGATGCTCAGTTCTTCTTCAAACTCTATAAAAAATCGGTGTGCGATCATGGATTACAATGCATACAGTGCACAGTTTTTATGCAAGTTCGATCAACTGCTGCCAGGGTTTCCATGACAAGATGATATGTGCTGTTTCAATCAAGATATCGCTTTCCTGTGTCAACTTTGCTTCATACAAGGTGGTGCCCCCAGGATAGCTATGTTACGTCATAACTAGAACAAGTGCTAAACGTAGTAGATATAGGTATACTTAAATGGCTTACCAACTAACTTATCAGTAGCGGGCATCACTGTGTAAATTTGTTTACTGTAAGTACAGATATATGCAAATTTACGTGCATGGCACATGTAAATTATATATGTGTATTGTCGCCTGCATCTTGTTGCAGGTTGAAGCATCTTCAACATGAACCATAGTTTACACACTTGGTCGCTCCCTTAATATCTTAAAACCATTATAAATGATTGTAAACCATAGGTTCACCACAATAAAGCTCAATGAGCAATTAATAGGTTATAACCATAATAAACCATTATAAACCATATATATTAACCTCGTCTTAAACCATAGGTTCACCACATTAAAGCTCAATGAACCATTAATAGGCTATGCCCATAATAAACCATTATAAACCATAGGTTAACCTAATCTTAAACCATAGGTTCACCACATTAAAGCTCAATGAACCATTAATAGGTTGTAACCATAATAAACCAGTATAAACCATAGGTTAACCTAGTTTCAAACCATAGGTTCACCACATTAAAGCTCAATGAACCATTAATAGGTTATAACCATAATGAACCATTATAAACCATAGGTTAATCCAGTCTTAAACCATAGGTTCATCACATTAAAGCTCAATGAACCATTAATAGGTCATAACCATAATAAACCATTATAAACCATAGGTAAATCCAGTCTTAAACCATAGGTTCACCACATTAAAGCTCAATGAACCATTGATAGGTCATAACCATAATAAACCAGTATAAACCATTTGTTAACCTAGTCTTAACCCATAGGTTCACCACATTAAAGCTGAATGAAGCATTAATAGGTCATAACCATAATAAACCATTATAAACCGTAGGTAAATCCAGTCTTAAACCATAGGTTCACCACATTAAAGCTCAATGAAGCATTAATAGGTCATAACCATAATAAACCATTATAAACCGTAGGTAAATCCAGTCTTAAACCATAGGTTCACCACATTAAAGCTCAATGAAGCATTAATAGGTCATAACCATAATAAACCATTATAAACCGTAGGTAAATCCAGTCTTAAACCATAGGTTCACCACATTAAAGCTCAATGAAGCATTAATAGGTCATAACCATAATAAACCATTATAAACCGTAGGTAAATCCAGTCTTAAACCATAGGTTCACCACATTGAAGCTCAATTAACCATTAATACAGTAGGTTATAAACATAATAAACCATTATAAACCATAGGTTAACCTAGTTTCAAACCATAGGTTCACCACATTAAAGCTCAATGAACCATTAATAGGTCATAACCATAATAAACCATTATAAACCATAGGTTAACCTAGTCTTAAACCATAGGTTCACCATAATAAACCTTAATGAACCATAGTTTACCAGCCATGGCTGGTTGTGACTCGCACTCCTTGAGTCACCGCTGGTCCCGGGCCGACTGGTCCCCGCAACTCCTCGGCAACGCGCGCGCTCTGGACTTCACCAAGGCTCCATCCGCTCAGCCAATGTTCCGATGTGCACTTCGATCCGTGCCGCGGGCGACGGGGAAGAAATGCGATGGATTTTTCTATGATTAATGAGCTGCTAATAAGGGTTAATGAGCTGGGTAAGGTAGTAACTAGAATTTCTATGGAAAATCAGCTGCTAATAAAAGTTAATGAGCTGGGTAAGGTAGTAACTAGAATTTCTATGGAAAATCAGCTGCTAATAAAAGTTAATGAGCTGGGTAAGGTAGTAACTAGAATTTCTATGGAAAATCAGCTGCTAATAAGGGTTAATGAGCTGGGTAAGGTAGTAACTAGAATTTCTATGGAAAATCAGCTGCTAATAAGGGTTAATGAGCTGGGTAAGGTAGTAACTATGGGTAGATATAGCTAGCTTAAGTTGGTCAACTGGAAGTTGTTGCTGGGCAACAACTAGCCTGGCTGGTGCTTGAGAGCGGGGCCAGGAGACGTGCGGGGTAGTGCTGGCCGCCCTTTAATAAGGGGAGCCAGGGCAGGACGTGCCCGTTCACCAAATGGTAGGAATACTTATGGGGCAATGAGGTGTAATCATAGGAATCGCGTTTGTTATCTAGTGATTAATGGTGCTTAGTGATGGTGAAATGGGATCACTAGTGTCATGACAACATCCATGGTGATATGGCTATGGGTCAATATTAACCAACCAATTTCATAGGGGGTTCTAAGCAACAAGCTCATAAGGAAAACGTGCTGGTTAATGATGCGGGAACCAGGGGTACAGGGTGAACTGAGCCATAGCCATGTAGTGATTAATGACGGTTAGTGATGGTCAATGATGGTCAATGATGGTTGATGATGGTTCATGATGGTTGAGGTCGATGATGGCTATTGGTCTATTGGTCATTTAATGCGCTTTATAAAGTACAGGTTGAAAATGCTTTGATTGGTCAATTGTGGTTTAGTGATTGGGTAATGATGCTTAGTTTTGCTGCACCATGATCGATGGTCTGAGAGACGTGGATGGTGGATAGTGGTTCATGGATTGGGTAATGATGACCAATCTTGGTCAACAAGGGAGGTTCAATGCTCAATTTGATACAGGTTGATTGAGTGGTTGATGCTTAATGTCGGTTACGATTACCAATGGTTGAAAGTGATTATGCCTGACAATGGTGGAAAATGTTTTATTGACTTCTTATGAATTCACAATGGTTACTTGGTGGTCAATGGTGGCAAAGTAAATCACCATTGTAATTCGAATAATTAACAAACAATGGCAAGTCGTTAACAGTCATTTGCATTATGGCCCGTAATGGTCATTCTTAATTAGTAACAATGGATGACGCTTAATCTTGGATCTTGTTGTGATTCATGATATTCAGTGATTGTCAGTACTGGTTCATGATGGTCAATCATGAATGTTTATGATATTGTTCAGCCTGCAGTTCATGACAGTTAATAGTGTTAGTGATAATTGTCACCGATGGTTCAAAAAGCGCTTTAGTATGAGTTCTACTGGTTTTGTATTGTAGTGTAATCATGCTTACGAATGGTTCAATGGTGGTAGTCACAATGGTCACTAAAGAAGAATGATGGTTAGTGATAGTAAATCACGGCTACAACGTGTAATGACGCGAATGATGATTGTCAATCATAGGTACTACAAATCATGGCAATACGGGGTACGATGATAAGCATGAAACTTATGGTAATGACGGTGGTGAATACTTTTGACCATATGGTACTGATTCTGGTAAATACATCACTTGAATATAGATAAGTAATCACAATCAATGTGGCTAGGGGTCGAAGCCCTGTGGACATAGTGTAGCATCATGAATCATTGCGTTCCCCATTATTATTGTTGGTCATCGAGTCATCATTATACCCCATTATTGATGGTTAATGAGAATAATATTGATCCATAGCCATATCACAATGGATATTGTCATGACACTGGTGATCCCCTTCCACGTGCCAACGAGGATTTGGAACTGAGCGAGCATGATTCGCAACTCTCGATGCGTGTTTTCTGGGATATTATGTTCTTTTGTTTGATAATGTCAGAACATATATGCCAGAAATTAGGTCCGATTGGTATGTCATGGTCAGGATTACTTGAAGTAAGATATCTTAATCTTTTTTAAATGGTGGTCAGCCGTCAGCATATGCCCAACGTTTTTGTTTTGAGCATCCCCTATCATCAACCATTAATAAACCATATATTAATAAACCGTATATTAATTAGACCATATTAATAAACCATTATATCAGTAAACCATACATGAATAAACCGTATATCAATAAACCATATTCATGAACCATATTACTGACCATTAATAAACCATATGGTGGTTTCTCAAAATAGGGGTACCCCCAAATCATCCATAATAAGCATTTCCAATAGTGAACCAACCATTTTGGGGGTCCCCTATTTTGAGAAACCATCATATCATTAAACCATTCTACATCCCCATGGTGACTATACAACGCGGCGGCACAGTGGCTGAT
>VSDK01016836.1:507738-524637 GCA_009767595.1 Symbiodinium kawagutii
AGAGTGGGGGGTGTGCCAAAGCCACAGGGATCAGTAGGCGATGATACCTTCAGCGACTCCCTGATGCACCCCACCCAGTGATTTGGCTATGGGTCAAGCAGTTAACCAACCAATTTCATGGGGGATGATGACCAAGGCAATAAGGGAAACAACGGGTAATGATAGGGTAACCATGGGTACGGGGTTTTGACCCACAGCCATTTCCTGTGGGAACGGCTAGTGGCACCCTTTCCAAACAGCGAATTCTTCGGGATATCGTGGGATTTGGAGGTGTCAGAAGCATCGATCAGTGGTATAACGGGCTGGTCGGATCAATATCAAGACTGATCAGCCCAGTTCGGAAAAAGCCTGGGTCGGGTGCTCGAAGGAAGTGGCTATGGGTCAATATTAAGCAACCAATAATTGGGATGATCACCAACAACTTCATAAGGAAAACGAGCTGGTTAATTAATGGGGAACCAGGGGGACTAGGGGTCACCCAGTGCCAGGTGGTGATCCAGGCCGCGTGCCGCAGGTTGAAACGACCTCTCTTCTGCTTTGGTCAAGCATGTCTGGACGCCTTCCACAGGCTGCCAGACGTCCGGGCTCCCATTCCGACCGCATGCTACGGGGGGAGCAGTGGCAGATTGGGTTGGTCATATCCTGCCCTTGCCCCGCATAGGTCGGAACCCCAGTGCTGACCAGTTGCGCTTGCTACTGGTCTTTCTTGCGTTGCTCACTTACTCTTTTGTTGGTTAATAGTGACACGTATGATATAGTGATTTGTATTGATGCACATATGCATATAATTGCATATATATTTATATATATATATATATGCATATTATGCATGCACATAAGGGGTACATTTTGTCACCGTTGGTCATATCCTGCCCTTGCCCCGCATAGGTCGGAACCCCAGTGCTGACCAGTTGCGCTTGCTACTGGTCTTTCTTGCGTTGCTCACTTACTCTTTTGTTGGTTAATAGTGACACGTATGATATAGTGATTTGTATTGATGCACATATGCATATAATTGCATATATATTTATATATATATATATATGCATATTATGCATGCACATAAGGGGTACATTTTGTCACCTTGTTTCGAAACAACCATCCCAGGAGCTACCCAAGCAGTGATTTTTGCTGCTGGTATGGTTAACAAGGAGGCTCCAGGGGGTCACAAAAAAAACTTGATTTGGAACATCAATGTTTAATATTTTTGCTTCAGTTAATATTGACAGTTTAACATATTGTTTAATATTCACAACAATGTTTAATAGTGTTTGATATGTGTATATATATATATATATATTATATATATATTTATGTGGCCAATATTTCCTTGTAATACTTGATAACTCTTTTTTTGTTTCAGATTTTTTTTGTATCGTTGGATCTTGGGCTGAATCATGACCGTTGAGACCATGGTCGGGCCATGGCTTCGAAAAAGGTATTTTCATATGATATCATATGGCACAATTTCATGCTGGTGCCAACATTTCGACTCCCTCCGCTTTGTGGGTCAACAACGGTGGCACTGCCTCGCAGTATTCTGCCAACTGGATAAGTGTACCAGTCATGCGAGCCCAGATTTGACTTCTGACCGGTAGGGGCCCACCTTATACTTATGTTTTTACTCATGGCCGTTTGGTATCCAGGAGCCTGAATATGAATAGCTTGCAAACGTCACTGAGTTTCTAGTCCAAGATTGCCCACTAAATACAAACATTGTTTTCTCACAAAAGCCTGAAGACAAGAATCTATTCTCCCAACTCCTTCAGACAAAACTCCGGCTATTGATGGTGTATTCAAGCATTGGCATTGGCATACCCTTCGGACAACAGCAACGATGTGTGCAAGTACGCACGGGGGACACATACACATGTCATATGTTTTTGCAGGGTGCTCACATTATTGTTCCCCAAGATTGTTGTGTTTTCTCGTCTCAGTAGCGATATAAAGAACACAGATGTCTACTGACACTGCCTTCGTGGCACCACATGCACAGTGCATGAGGCCACATTCTCTGAGGAACGAACCAGGGTACGGATCAAACCATGTCACGGTAGTGAGGAGTCGAGACATGAGAAAGCCGAACTAGCCTGCAGTGGGATGTTCATGTATCCAATGTTGACAATTTCTGGATATTCTTTTGGCTCCGAATGCCAAACCATCTCAATATGTCCTTCAACTCTAGTCCTTTGTCAGCAGTTCATCGTAATTTTTGGGCATATTGCCCCCTGTCATAGAATTGAAATGTCAATTGAATGTCAAGAGAAATCCCCTATAAATCCTTATTGTTAACCATATGTTGGCTACATAGTTGGTATATCCCGATTCTTCTTGGTGATTATCCCCTATTCTTCCTCATTATTAACGGCTATAAACCCTATAAACTCCTTTGAAACCCATACAAAACCCATTTAAACCCCTATAAATCCCCATGACCAACCATATGGCTGTGGGTCAAAACCCTTAGTCCCCCTGGTTCCCCTATCATTGACCATTGTTTCCCCTATTATTATTGGTCATTATCCCCCATTTTTGGTTGGTTAATATTAACCCATAGCCATATAGATCCGATCCAAACCTCGCCTGAGAAACCACCAGCCTACCAGGTCGTCAACATGACACGTCCCACCGTGTCACCGCCGTCGTGTGAGGAGGCGAAGCTAAGCCCCAAGAGACCCGAACCCGAGGTGCTGCGGTGCTGCGGCAGTGCTGCTTGAAACCATGAGATTTTCGATGGTTAACTGGCTGTGGGTCAATATCAACCAGCCAATAATAGGGGATAATAACCAACAATAATAAGGGAAACAATGGTTAATGATAGGGGAACCAGGGGTACAGGGTTTTGACCCACAGCCAACCAATTAACTATGGTTGATAAGTATATATATGCTAACCATCGAGATGGTTAACCATCGAAAATCCAATGGTTTCCTTTACAAAATTGCGATAGTTATAAGATATTGCTTCGATGGTTGATAGATGTTCATCGCGATTTTGTATGGTTAACTTTATGATCTTTATGCTTAAGCATGTGGTGAACTATGCGGGGGGGTAAGTAACAAGAGTAGCTGGTTGGTGGTTTGACATTCATTTTCGCTAATGGATTTACAAATGGTTGGTTGACTTGCGCATCGTTTTTCATGACAGGGTCGGATAGGGACCACCAGCCAGCTGATTTGGATGACTTTCCTCGTTGTGAAACGCTTGGGAAAGTATGGAACCGCATGGAGCTTCATGGGGGTTGTACTTAGTGCGCTGTGTTTCATTAGCTTCGAAGTCCGGAGGTGAAGCTGAGGATGTTTTGTGGCTGCGTTTCGGGCGCTTGCCGGACATCGAAATGTGTTGTTTGTCACAAGATCAGCAGCGCTGCTGTGATATATGTTGTTTTTTATGTTTTTTTTCTGCGTTTGGTGATATGGAGGTTCTCAAAATGGGGGACCCCAAATATGGTTGGTTGAGTACTGTAAATGTTTCAAAACAGATGATTTGTGAGTAGTACCCCTATTGGATATTCGATCCTTTCAGGCTATTTTTCAGAATAGTCCATCCACGCTTGATCCTTTTAAAAAACTCATTGTTGTAAATTAGTTGTAGCATACTATAGTGATTTAAAGTAATAATTGGTTTTACTATATATTTTCATTGTGTTTAGAGTATAAGAAAGGTTAATGATTAGAAATCGTATTCATGATAACTGTAGTTGATCATGAAAGGCAATGTTGACAAGCAGTATTGCAATGGCAATAGACACTGTCATTTTAATCATTAATGGTCCATTGATGCTTAAACATCTAATCCATCATGACTTCGTGATTGATCGCTGATTTTGGCAATCATCCAGGAACAATGGCAATTCCTGCGATTAATGCTATCAATAATTCTCGACATCTTTAGCCAACACCGAAATCACCCGCGCTTCTTGTCACTTGATTCCACCGCTGTCAATGCGAAGGCGCTGCCTGATGCGTCTCGTGGCAAAAACAAGCCCAAAGCTCGAAGGCCACCGGGATGCGGCGTCATGGACGCAGAAACCTCCGCCCTTCGCAGGTGTCCAGAAATCGGGGTGTCCATGAAATGGTCTGTGTGCGTTTCCGAATGATGGCGTGGGAGGTGTAGGTACCCCTACTTGTGGAAACAGAGCCAGTACCACCGACCATTCGGACAATTTTGTCAGTACCGTCACGTTTAGAAATGGATGGGTACTACTCATAGCCATACCAAATTGCTCAAAGAAATCTCTTTGTGTCATTGGTCCATAAGTCGGTACCACCAATTGGTAATTTCCACTGACCCATTGGTGTAACCAATTCCCAAGACCTGTTGCTCTGCGGCAACGCGAGGTGTGGACTTTTTCTCGCACTGGGAGCACCCACCACAGACAGACTCTACCCTGAAGTATCAACAACCTAACATTGAACCATCCATGTATAATATAACCCCAACAGATTTTTCTACCACACAACTACTTTTCCAACACATAACCTGCATTTAATATTGCCGTGAAGAAGCTGTGAAATAGAGTTGATACGAGATTGTTTGCTGTTGAATAGTCAGCATTCTGGAATGTGAATTGCTACATTGTAACAAAAAAGTCAATGTGTCATGTTGGCGACTATGCTAAGAACGGTTTTGTCGTGTTGTAAAGGTGATTGTTATACCGGGCAAAGACCTCCAATTCAGCAGGGATTCGGAGTGCGTCAATGGGCATTGAGCTCAGTCCATTTGGGCGTTTCTCAATTTAGGGGACCCCCAAAATCATCTGGTCTATTAACCATTTAAAGCAATAAACCCAGTTGATGAACCATTTTCTAGCAATAAACCCAGTTTATGAACCATGTTCTAGCAATAGACGCAGTTGATGAACCATTTTCGAGCAATGAACCCAGTTTATGAACCATTTTTTAGCAATGAAGCCAGTTTATGAACCAATTTTTGGACTAAACTTAAACCAACCACTTTGACGTCCCCCTTTTGGCGGAGCCGCCATGCGCAGGTCGAAGGGTGAGGAAGAGAAAGCCTCCAGCGGCTTGGCCCCGGCGAAAGTTGGTCAAAATCGGCGCAGTTTTTTCATGTTTGCCACTGCTTGGTCTATGTTTAAATCAGCAGTTTGATGTTCCAAAATGTTCCAAACCACTGCTACTATTCCGCTACTATACCAAAAGCATTCAACAAATGTGCGCGCGCGCGTGTGTCTGTGTGTGTGTGTGTGTGTTCCAAATGGAAGTGTTGGTTTCTCCCAGTGTAGATGTTGTTTTGATGGGTATATCATGGTGAATCCATAGCTCTGAGGTATCCCAAAAGATTCACCAGGGATACCATGTGAGCACCAACATAGACCCACCATTCGGACCCGGGTACTTTTCGACAACGACAGGCAATGTATACAGTTGGCCTGACGTTCAACTGCTTATTGCGAAATCCGTTGTTCCCCGCACAACAACATTGGAAGCAAGCAGCAACAGTCGGTTTTTGTTGCTTATCAGCTGTGATTCCATCATTGAACCACGAAACATCGTGAACGATTGTTGTGATAATGTCATTAAGCCATAGTTGCCGTCACCATCAGCCTAGGTTGTTAGCTTAAATTCATAGTTGTATTAGCTCAAGTACCATCATTAGCAGCATTGTTGATCGATCCCAACCATTATCATTGTTTATTATCCCCTCATTCCATTATGACTCCTATTAACCACTATGAACCTATGGAATTGAGCTTCATCCGGGATTGCCATAATGCTTACAGACAATAATTGCTTATTAACCACTATGAACCACTATAAACCAATACAAGCCACTAAAAACCACTATGAACTCCATGGTTTCCATGACCATCATCCAGCTTCCAACCTGGTCCTGGCGTTGGCCGCGCCTTCCACGGTCGTGCGGTCCGCTGCTCAGATGGAGTGGTCAACGGCCACCATGGCACCGGGAATGGCGTGGCAGCGCCGGTCGCCGAGGCGCACCGACTCTACGGGGGTGATGTGGCGATCCCTGGGTCGACCCACATCATTCACTAGCTGGTGAATGGTTAATAAAGCTGGGTAAATAAAGCTGGGTATGATAAGTTATAAGTAAGAATAGTAGGGGATTTACATGGATATACCAGCTATATATATATGGCAAGCTGAGTCAATGTTACACGCCCAATTTTATGGGGAATGACCAACCGAACCATAGGGAAAAACGCCTGGTCAACGAACAGGGAACCAGGGGGACGTGTCGGGTGAACTGACCCCACTTCTGTGCGGCTGATTTGTTTAGGCTTGATGGGTTGATCAGTCAGCACCCCACTGGCAGAACCATGTTTTCTAAATGTGCTCATGGTTGATCGGTTGATTAGTTAGTCGTAGAAACAGAATTAGTGCCCAACAAATTCTTGGATCTATGACTAGCAATAGACGGCTAATTAATGCGTTAACTGTTGTAGTTTGATATCACGACCATTATTTCTTCGCAGATCCCCGCCATCTTCTCGCAAACTGTCGGAAAATGGGATATATCATGACATAATATGATATATCTTAATTTGTTTGTTGATCATACAGCAGCTAATCATCAATCTTCAAAAAACATTGGTTGCTAGGAAGGTTGCCTGCCACCAAGAACCAACAAACAGAGAAGGTATAGACATATACATATGAATATGTTTGTGGAAATCGCCAATGAGGATAGGGAAAATAACTAAGCAAGAAGTGGTTGGTGGAAAGGATGGTAGCTTGGCTGATAGATTGGTAGATATTGGTAGGCAGTTTACAGATTGGAAATGGCCGTAGTCAACTCCGGGGAGTTGTTTCTAGCTGGTTGGAAGGGAGAGGTTTCCTATTCCCCTTTGGAGGGGGCAGCAGTTTGGAGCATGCAGGAACCGTCGCAGGAGCTACCGTTTGGTGTAAGCAAATGGTGGGTTCCCTCTGCTTTTTTGCTTGGGGAAAGGCTCTTTGACAGAAACCTTCTCAAGAACAGTGTCCTTTCGTGTTCGGCGAGAAATCCAACAATTCACAATTTGTTCGAACGTTCCCCTCAGTATGCGACCTTCGCTTGATAACACCAGCTTCATTGATGATAGGGACATTCAACAGGATTAACCATGCAGGTTTCGTGCGCACAGACAATGTTTTGGCATCCCCATTTTTTGTCCCTGTGGCTGCTACCCAAATTCTCACTCAAAATACGCTTTTTGACTTCAGTTTGTGTTTCAGATGAAGTTCCCGCAGAAAGTTCGAATGGGAATTTTGTTTACCAGCCAAGTTTGGCTCCCAGCGTTGATAAGAAAATCTCCAGGAAATTCTATATCTGGTGGTAATAACAAAGGTTTCCTACTGTAGATGTTCCCATCCACCAACCCAGTGATTGGCCTTTGTGGGAATTCATTTCGAATCGGCCCAGGCGAAGACGACGGCGCCAGGTGAGCAGAATTGGCAGTAGTCGACCGGCTCCGGCGACCGGACGAACCCGGCAGATCGACCTCCCAAGGACGGGCCATCATGGTTCTAATGACAATAATTAATGATCATAATTATTGTCTAATGACAAAATCAAGGACAGGCCATTATTGTCAAGGTTCTAATCGTAATGACAATCATGATCATCACAATGACAAATCATCACGACAACAACTTCCATCATCTTTTTTGGTTGGTGCTTTGATATTGACATGGGTTATTTTCCCGAGTAGTTGTTAACATATCATAGCTGGTTGACTCATATGTTTCATAGGTGTGGTTCAACCACCAACCAGTGGTCATTGTAACTATTGTTGGTTTCGCTGGGTCAAGCCGCCAGGCATCCAAGAGATCTTCGCCATGACTTGGGCTTCATGGTGGTTCCCACAGCGATAGCGATACCTGGAAACATACAGGGTTACAAGCTGGGCCCCCCTAATTATATGGTCATATCTACCATAACTGGTAGTTACCCTGGTTATAAGCCAACTTTGCGCGCTAAGGGGACCCACATTGTACCTGATGTGTCCCAAAGTCGAGGGGGTTCTACATTGTTATTCTTCTCAGGGTTTCTGGTGAGCCATGGTTTTCCCACACTGCTTGCCGGCAACTGTGCTTAAGACTGGATCATAATAGGTAATGGCGCTTGGCCATGGGTAATCTTTGACCCCTCATTCTGTCCATCCCAGTGGCCGCAACCAACAAAAATTATTTGATTCCCTACTTCGCCAGGTTTTTCAATTGTTTTTTGGGGGTCTGACACGAGTCAAGGAATCAATTTAACTTGATACTTGTCTAGCTTGACAGTTTGCTTCTGAATGTCTTTGGGCCTCTGTGTATTGAGTGGGTGCCAGCCGTCACCAAACTCAGCTATTCTTTGTGTAACTATCATAAATCATGTGTGTTAATAGTATGATGATGCTGCTTGTAACCCGCATTTGCTGCTAACTAACATGAAGATTTTGCCTGAAAAGTCTGCAAAGCAATAGTAGCAAGTGGTTGGTTGGTTGACTCAATTTTTTGCCATGGCTTACAACCACCAACCAGTCTTATTTGCTTGCGCTAACACATCCCTCTTTCAGGTTGATCTCAGGGCAGACATGCCACCGCAGATGGAGGTGGAGACAGAGCCGTGGTACAGTTGAATTCTTCATGCCCAATCATGGGGCGAGCGGCTAGTTTATAATGGTTGCTAAGAAAGGCAAGGATAAACCCAGAATAACTAGCAACAAGGCGGGGATATATAGGGTACCAACTATATCGATCCGCTACTCGATTGACATGAGCAGGATACCCATAAAGGTTGGTTAGATATGTGAGAAAAACACCTTCCAGACGTGGTCTATCGACAACTGAAATGCTCCCAAAAAGAGCGAGATACATGATTCTTGCGTGGTAAAGTGACAATTGTTTGGATTCATCACTTGGGTCAAAATT
This sequence comes from Symbiodinium kawagutii, assembly GCA_009767595.1. Classification (NCBI taxonomy): domain Eukaryota; class Dinophyceae; order Suessiales; family Symbiodiniaceae; genus Symbiodinium; species Symbiodinium kawagutii. Next base: position 516,615 of record VSDK01016836.1, read on the forward strand.
GGAGAGCACCTCCAAAGGAACCACATCTGTAGAACTTGAACATATCCAGTTGGAACATGATAGATCGACGATGAAGCCATTCTGTTCATGCCTTGTGATTATATATCTAATTGGATGAATTGTTTTGTTAACATTCGCAGCATCCGCACAGAGATGTGCACATACTCCTAGCTATCTACTGACAGATGCGTCCGCATAAATGTGCGGTGTCCCTGTGGGATATGTGGCGTTTGCTGCATATATATATATATATATGCGTATTTTCATGCACATTCATTTTTGAGTGGAAAAAATTGAAGCCATTTGAGGATCCCTACGCCACGTATCGATTCAAAACAATTCATTGTGCAAGTCACGATGAGTCCACAAGACCTCGCCAGGAATATTGGTTGAACAATTGCACATTTACATACTTTGAGAAACATCTTCACATTATGCAATTATCTACTTACATATACACATAGTTTGGATTTGCATATTGCAGAGCAATTACAATCATATTGTGCGTTCATAGAAAATGATGGATATGTGCATAAATACAGAATAGATAAAGACACAGATGTTTGCTTCTCAGATAGCATACACGGTGCTGAAAGAGATATCACTGATGTTGGAGGTAAGAATGTACTCCTCATAATCCTCAACCGCACCCTGCAATCGGATGACATTGTGGGTCTTGCACACTGGTCCTGTGTTTTTTGCTGACTTTGTGGCACTTGAATAGGCTTAAAACCACCTTCAGCTGCTAGCCAAATGCTTCCCAGACATAGACTTCGCGGCCTTGCCAAGAGTGGTGCAGACAGCAGGAGCATCTCTTGGCTGAACATAGGCCATAGCCCCACCCCTTGTGGACCTTAACCATTGCACTGGGCAGTTTTACCAGACTTTTCGCCTTGCTCAAAGGGATGCCTCCAAGAATCATAGCCCAACGAATCGGCAGACCAGGGTATGGAGACTATCCAGTCCCAAATGATGGTGAAGAGTTCGGAAAGCATCATGTTTCGGGGCTGCTCCATGGTTCAGAGAAGAGAGTTGGGGAACGACCTCGATATCTGTTTCGACTCAGTTGCATTTTTTCAGCTGCTGCACAAACTCCCTTGGCATCCCTGGGGGTTGGATTCAGGCTGGATCTTTGGATGGTGCTTTCCTCAGCAAGCCACGAAGGGTTCAATTCAACTCTTTACCAAACCAGTGACCGGAGATGATTGTTGTCGCTTTGGGTACGTACATTGAAAAATCTATAATTAGAGTTCGTCATACCCAGGAATGGTTGAACATATTTACAGCCACCGATGAGTCATGCATACTTTATTGTAGCTCACATCCAAACATCCAATTCTCGTAGCTAAGCGGAAGTGATAGGGATACCAGAATCAATGGGTACAGTACTGGCTGTGTACCCTTTTGTCCATTGCGCCATGCAAACATCAATTATCCATCACGAATCGTGAGCAAGCGCTATTAACTTGGAATTCACCACTCGTGTTCGTTTGACCACGCAACAGATGATAGGATCACTGAGCATCTTCTTCAAGATCAATTTGTTGACGTCATTCGCAACTTTAATTAAGACGCTGGCAAACAAATCCAACCACTAAAACCACCATGGTTAGTTCATGCTAGTTGGCAACTTACGACTCATTAATCCGTAAGTACCATTGGCAACTTAGCACCAATTTGCAAGCTGTTGGTGACTACCTCTCCACCATTCAACTCGTATCTCGCAACGGGGGGAGGTTTTCGAAGCATCGATGGCCATGACGTTTGCTCAGCGTGACACTGCATGGTGTACCCCACCAGCGGTGCATTCCCGTTCAGGCTCCACAAAATCGTCCCGCGTTAGACAGGGACTGATGTGGGTGGATCCATGATCCATCATGACATCATCATTTATCTAGGCCTAACACCATGATACCATGCAACAAAATCAAAAAAAACAGATTTAACATGGTCCTCAAGCCAAAAATATGGATTATATAAACATGATGCAACAGGCATCACACTGCTAGCTTGACCCAGGGATCGTACTATTGGACAGACCACAAGAACAGTCCTATATTATTGGATTAGTTCAAGCCAATAGAAACACGTGGCTTAGCTGGATATGCTTTTTGATAGCTGGTGATTTGCCATCAAATATGGATGGCTTACTATTGATGTATACAAATAACCCATATATTACCTGAAGATGCTATCCTGCAGCTTTGTACAAAATGATTACAACTACGCAAAGGCTAGCATACAAATATTGAGATAAATGCGTGTGACTACCGTGAGTTCTGCTAAGATACATTCCGGGACTGGCTACATACACCTTACATAAGGTATATGCATATGTTGGCGCATGTATCCATGCACCCCACGTCTTTCAAGTTCGTACCAGAGGCATTGGAAGTATTCAAGATGATAAACAGGTTGAAGCAGACGTTTGCGGAAGTAGAAGAATATAACGTTTGCCTTGGAAAGAACTGATTAGCAAGAACAGCTCGCAAGAGTGCCTTTGTTTGCTCAGCATTTGGTTCTCAGGAGTGACTCGTTGAAGGAAACATCTCCAAAGCGTAGATATAGGACCACCGTTGTGACGCGCATCGGTGGTTAAACGTTGCGCACAGCAGTCTTTCTGTTGTTACCCAGGCCCTGACACGGGAGGAACTCAGAGTCGTTGACAGAAGGCTACAGGGCTGCACAGCTGGTATTGTTAGATACTGTGTTCCTCTCAGCCACGGCTAGTCGTGCCAGGGGTTTCAGCTGGCGATAGGTGTTTCACTGGTGCCACGGAACGGTGGTGTTCCGGCCTGCCACGGGGGCACAGCATCAGAGAGTTCGTTTTGGTAGTAGACCTCTGTAGCCCTGTACAGAAACTGTCTTTACGTTGAGTTAGTATGGCCATGGGTCAATATTAACCAAAAAAATAATAGGGATGATAACCAAAACTACAGCCCTCCTCGAAGCCATTGCTGAACTTGAAGATCCGCAGGTGGCTTTAAAGCCCCTCCCTGCTCTCCAGAATCATTTGAAGTATAGCCACAACTTGATCAAAGTTTCAGCGTACGATACGCCACAACAAGCTGCAGTCAAATCAGTTTTTTGGAGGATTTGCTGAGACCATTTTTATTTGAAGTGTTATTGTTTTGTAGTTGCCAAACTTTCTCAATTTGGTTGGTGGTTTCAGTTTCAAGGTGTTCTTTTGATTATCATTCAGATGATGATTCTCGAATTGACCATTCTTTGGGATGAGTTACAACCACTAACAAGAGATCAAGGCTTCCACTTGGTAAGATGTGTTTGCTCCAGGGTAATCAATCCACCCGAAATTATCAATAAATGAAAGGATACCAATCAGTTTGGCACGTTGCATTTTCCATTGCCACAAAAGGAAGTATATTAAACCAGATCATACTATTCTCATGTCTATCAAATAGGGTGTTTCGGTCATTGGGACACGGGATTAATGGGGGTATATGATAGCACCCACAAACTATGGTTGTGAAATGCTATGAAGGAATCCATATTCTTTCTAGACACACGCACACACAATATCAATCCATATTGAGAACTGTGACTGCTGTCCCTAGGGTGCTGCCGGCGCCATCCAGTCGTGAAATGCACAAGTATGAAGGTGCACGCCATCTCGGTGTAATGACATTTCTTGCGACATCCCACGGCTGTGGTGTTTCAAAGTGCATGTCAAACAACAAGAATCCAGCAATGATGTATCCCTTTCCTTGAAATACGGACTGCTGACAATGACCATTGAAGCGTAATTAAGTTTGTTAACATTTAGTTTGTTGGTTATTTGCAGATACGTTTCTAGCTTGAGGGTGACGATCCGCCGCTGCTGCGGGGATGCGGGGCCGCCGCTCTGCTGGGTTGTCGTGAAAAATGTTGGTGCGGCTGCGATTTGAAGAGGTGGTGCTTCGACCCTTCAAGACTGCGTAGTTGTTTCCGAAAATACGGCATTCCCAATAAAGAGCTTTAAATACTTTGTGAGACTGTACTTATGGGCCAGTTGTCCAAAGGTCATGGAGGATTGTTGTTGAAAATCCAAAGCAGTGATACCCCATTCACTGATCACTTAGTGCATAGTTCCATATCAGGAAACACCTTTGGTCACCATTTCAGGGTTCCAAATGGCCTCAGTAGTTGTAATTTTGTATCTAGGAATGGTGGGTGCAATCCTTGATGAATCCGGATGGGTGCCATCCTTGACCCATTCAGTGCCATGGGTAATCATTGCAGCAGTTCATCAAGGGTAATCATCCATGGGTAATATTCCAGGGTAACTGCCCATGATAATGATCTCTGGGTAGTCAATACTGCACCATGGTTCATGGCTCTTGCCAGAGGTACAGGGTGAACGACTGATGTCACACCAATGATTTTGGGATTTGATGTGTGGGTGTCCCAAAGAATACCAGAGATCAACCAGCGATTGCGTCGTCGAAGTTGTGGACCATGGTCTTTGTTCCTTCGCAGCTCCTTTGTGGGAACGTAGTGGCTAATCTTACGCAGTCTGAAAGCACATGTCTCTTGGCACACGTGGTTCCGAAATGGATTGGTACATTCGTTCATCACTGATTGTTTCGGGTGTACAGCCGCAAACATAACCTGGATATCAAGAGGATAATATCAATGTTGGTTAAAACAAATACGTTTTGTTATTTTTTGAAATCTTGATATTTTTTTGTCCAACGCATATCACAAAACAACCCAACACGACAACGAAAGGAAATGTGGGTTAATTTAGGGCCCGGTTGGATTGCAGCCACAGGCCGCTGCAAATGCTTTGTACATCTTTAATAATCATGTTGTTTCTGGTGATGCATCATCGCTTGTTGGTGTGGCAAAGAAACTATCCAGCCTAGTTGTGCCAAGGGTCAGTGTGGTTTGCTGATTTGGTTTGGTGTGGTTTTGCGTCGTTTGGTGCTGTTTGGTTTGACTTGTTGGTTTGTTTGCTTGTTTGTGCTATCCTTTTTGTGGCTTATGGAATTGTGTACTAGATATTTTCTCAACTTGTGAGAGTTCTTTCTCCTGTGCCGCCCCTAGCTACCTTTGTCAACCCCCAATAAATTACTCCCGGAGATGAATGGCTGGGCATTTGCCCTGGCAGTGGAAGGTGCACCTTTTTTTGGGAAAAACTCTTACCCACTCCAGCAGCAAAAGGCGTTCAACAAAAGCTGCAGGTGTTTCAGCGTTTGGAGCTTTCTCAAACCGAGGACCCCCCAAATCATCGAGTTTATGAATCATTTATAAGTAATAAACCCATTTTGGGGATCCCTTATGGGGAGAGCTCCATTTGTACTTTTGTTTTTGCCACAACCATCAATGAATCAAGGGGGTAAGCCAAGCATTGATTCTTCTCACCCATGATAGATTGACCTCGCAATTGAACATTTCCCACTTACGTAATGTCTCACTGGGTTTCCCGAAAAGACATGGTAATGCTCCGTTTCCATTAAGACATGGTCTTGCTCTACCGGAGGGTAATGCTTAACACAGCAGCATTGAACTCCCAATCACCGAGGCCTTACTGTCTCCCAAGAGATTTCCTCATTTGTTGACACATGGGGAGCCTCACACAAGGTGGGACCCTGAAGTTATAAGTGGGTCAACAAGCCATAGAAGTATAAGTTGTAACTTCCTGGGGGTGGCCCTAAACTACTGGTTGTAACTAGGGTATATATATATATATACATATATGTATTGAAATATATAGGGTTAATAAAGCACTAGGTAAGCTGTATTTTCAAAACTGGTAGTTCAGTTGCCCTAGTCAGTTCAAAAAACAACTTAGCTAACTAGGGGGCTCTCCTTGCCTTTACAGGATTGCCAAGCTGGAGAAGAGACCCTGAAAAATCGAAATCGTAGGAGCATGAGTAGCAAACGGCCGTGCAACCAAAGAAGACCATTGAAAACCATAAGGTTCTACGGTTTCCGCACAGACTTGCCGGAATCTATCATACACTGAGGTTGGGGTGATGAACCAATTCCAATGGGTTGATCACTGCAACACAACATCCAAATATTGAACCAAACGTGGTTGCCTTGATATCATTGCAACGTACTCCACCGAAAGCATTACTTATACTTATCCAAATTCTAGAAAAAAAAACTCTCCGGTATGGATACCTATACAGTGATCTTTAGGTAGATCGAATATCGAACTTGAAAATATATTAAAATGTTCAACCTCCTTTTTTCTTCATAGTTGGAAAGATAAGATCCACCCGGAATCCACCCAGGCTTTGATCACCGTACGCACCCAGGTACCTCATGAAATGCGGATACCTTGCGCTGCTGCCTCTGGCGGTGGCTCTCCGAGAACGAAGCACATCAGAGGCACGAAGAGATGGTCGGATGGCGGGCGCCGCGGATGATTGATCGGTGGATGGTTCATGGTTGATGGTTAGTGGTTGATGATGGTTAGTGGTTGATGATGGTTAGTGGTTGATGGTTGGTGGTTGATGGTTGGTGGTTGATAGGTAGTGGTTGATGGTTAATGATTTTCTTGATTGGTTCGTGATGGTTTTATAGTTATGGTCGACGAGGGTCAGTGGATGGTTGATGATGGTTGGGGATGGTCTATGATTGATCCATGTGATGATGGTCTTGAGTGGAATTTCCAAGGATGTGATCCGCAGGTTTTTTCAGCGGATGTTCATCACCAGAGTTGCAGGTACAGAGTGAAATGACCCATAGCCATTTCAATCAGGAACCACAGTCGTCAGCTTGCAGTTGATAGGGCTGGGCAAAGGCTGTTGCTACCTTCGCAGGGTCGGCACGTTTTTGGAGACCACGGATCTTCGTGGATATAACGGGAGGCAAGATATATGGAGCCCCAACATTGGTGAATAATAGGTACCCCTATGCTTCCAGTTCCCAGTATAGTAGGTAGCCAGCTGGTTTCTACCATGGTTGTTGGGGGTTGGTTCCCTGGTTACCTAGCGGCAACTGCTCCCAGCATAGGGTACGGTATGTACAGCATTGTGCAAAACTGTGTTGTACAAGAGAGCCATCAACAATGGTTGGCAAACACATGCAAGAACTATAGGGGGGTACCAATTAAGAGCTGCCAATGCTTTGAAGATTATGCAAGACAGTCAACGCCAGGTTCTTGCCGTAGCTTCAGGTAGCTGGAGCATGTTGATGGTGTCCTGCTACCGGTTTCCAACCAATAGATATGCAATGGTAACATGTTACACCAACTTTTTTGGCAACAAAGCCGCTAAGGCTAGAAAGCAACTTGTGAATGCTTTCGATGCTGACTATTAACTATTGTTGCGTCTTCTGAGCGAAGCATTGTTTATCGCAATGAGGCAACGTCCCTCGACCTTTCGCCTGCAATTGGGGAGCATGGTCAGAGTCCAATGTCAGGTTTTTGCTTCCCAGCAGGCGGGACCGAGCCTGCAGCGGTGGGCTGTGGGGAGGAGACCAAGTCGTATACTGGTGACGCAGGTACCCAGATTTACCCATTATATTCAGAAGTGTACTATCCAAACACATTTAGAAAAGAATGATAATATGTTCACTGTGTGCGCTTGAATACTTAACTACTGATAAGAACACATATTTGTGAGGCCATATCAAATCATGTAATACCGTACTTACAAGTCTTTAATCAACATGAGCATGACCGACGTTCTCATGTATGCTAGTTACATCACATGATGCTAGGTTTGTCACTAATTATTATTGCACTTTGATTTAGCATACTTGGGTTAATCATGCTCAAGACCTAGATCATTCATCGGGCAGATGGATAGATAGAGGTCTAGATCTCTATAGTAAATGTACACACGATGGAACATTTGCCTTCAACGTTGAAATGAGAGATGTAAGCCGACAAATTTCAGTCAAACAAGCAGAATAAAGCGTGATGCTTCAGATACCAGTGGAGTTCCAAGCGCCAGCAATTAAAGGTCTTATTGGTGCCTGTATCAATGGCACCCTGAAGCCATCCAAATATTGCTGCGTGCGCCGTCAAGTCTTCGAGTAATTCATTCAGTACTTCAAAGACATGCAT
>VSDK01016836.1:524647-552147 GCA_009767595.1 Symbiodinium kawagutii
CTTTCCCTAGCTTTACTATCTCAAAATGACTGTTTCTTGGGCTTAGTTGATAGGATCCGTTTTTCGTTCGAAACCATGGGACTGTGACTTGCAGTTTTCAAATTTGGATTTCCAGTGAGGCAATTTGAAGATGCATAATATTTCCACCCGCAACGGACCAACCAATGTTGGTGTCATTTCCCTCGTTGTTGTTGTTGTTGTTGTTGTTGTTGTTGTTGTTGTTGTTGTTGTTGTTGTTGTTGTTGTCGTCGTTGTTGTTGTTGTTGTTGTTGGGGTGAACTTATATCCAGTCGTTTATGATTTGTATAGAACAACTTTGAACCAATCACAGATGCCCTACCAGAGACGGTCTCCCTGCTACGCCATTGATCAACACTCATGAAGGTCATCCAGCGGATTCACTTGTGGAGGATGAATCCCTACGGCGGATGACCGCGCACAAAGTTTTGTTCGGTTGACCGGAGACCTCCGGATGTGTTGGAAACATTTGGAAACTGCATCCGGAATGGCAGGCAACCGGAAGAAACCACAGGGTTTGTTTGTTTTGGATGAATCACATGGCGTCCTTTTGAGCCCTGTTGAAACAGGTAACAGCCAGCATACAGACACCCAATAGAATTCACACCCCACAAAGCCCTCGAAGTCCAACGGCACAATTCTTCGAATCTCGCACGTCGACCCCCCCGAGCGCCAGAAGGTTGACTGAACAGGAACTGGTAGTGGTGAATGCTTGTTCAGTATACATGCAGCAATAACATTTGCACCAATGTATTTGCAGCATGACAAAGTGACGAGAAAGACAGTCAGAATGGTGATTGCAATGATCATTTGATTGTATTTGACCATTGCAATCACTGTAAAGCTAGACAATTTCACAATGGTGATACCAAACCATCGACAACACTTAGTATTTCGCGGCTTCCTTGAAATCCCCCACGGATTCGGGGGCTAGCGATTGAGTTTGAGTGGGAATACTCGCCTTGGATCCAAATCCAACGACCATTCACAGTTCAAACAGTTGAACGTTCAGCCGCTGCAAATGTTGGTGACTTGTTGAACGAACGTGACCATCATATGGGGTTTCTCAACATGGAGAACACCAAAGTGGGTAGTTGATTCCTACATATTCCTACACATGACTAATTTCGATGATTGGGGGGTACCCCCATTTTGAGACACCCCCATGTTGGAGTGAATCCACACTGGGGATCCATTCCATGCCTGTGCCCAGAAAGGAAAACAAACCAGTCAGCTGTGTACATCATCGCCATCGGCAATCCCATTTGGTGGTTTCTCAAAATAGGGGTACCCGTAAATCATCCTATATCAAATATTCATAGTACCAGACTAGCCATTTGAGGGGTCCCCTATTTTGAGAAACACTCATATGATTGACTTCAGCCATTATCACAATGTGACCATCCTTTTCTTCGTTACCGGGGTTGTGACTTACCTGAAAAAAGCTTGCTTACCGTGGTTATGTCCCAGTCAGAAACCCGAGAAACTGCGCAGCCAGCCGTTGCTTGACAAAGTGCTGGCAGGAATGGCAGTGTGTCAATAGCAGTTTCACGGTCTCGGCGGCCGACTCCAAATGCGTAACCAAGTTGCAGCGACTTTGGATGCAGAGAACTGTGCTCTGTGCTCAACTGCCATGGTAGTAGTGGCTTTGTATCGGCCGAATGCCTAGGCGAGACCCTTAAAATGTCGTTCAAAATGGTTGCTGGCTTTAAACCCATTGTTTCCTCATCATCAAAAGCGTTTATTGGTTGATTGACTGATATTTTTCAGATGGCTTGTAAACATCAACCAGTCAAGATTAGCGTCAGTGCTAAGCCTGTTCACTCAAGGACTGACCATAGAAAAATTGGGGTCACTATCCAAGGATGGGGGCAGCTGGACATGTGGGCTGTGTCAGAATCTCAGCACTTCCACCACTGGTGATGAGTTTTGGGCTGGTAAGCAATATTGGCTTGTGGCTTTAAACATTTTATAATTATATTGTATGATTTTCCCTAGTATTAACTATGATTGGTTGGTTGAGTAATATTTTTCATAGGGGTTGAAACAACCACCTAGTAAATGGTTGTTTCTCGAAATAGAGGACGCCACAGTTATCATCCAGTTTATCAACCATTTGGATATAGTACTAAACCAACCATGTTTTGCGGTACCCCTTTGAGTTGAGAAACACCCATATCGACAAATCAACGAGTAGAAACATCATGGGGCTGCACTGAAACAGATCGCGAAGGGCTGGATCTGGTGGTTGGACATGTCACTGAAGAGCTTCACATATCGCCCAGTCGATTTACCATGATATGGGTGTTTCTCAAAACAGAGGGCCCCAAAAATCACCTATGGACCTATGTATAATCTAACCAAGCTATTTAGGGATGTGAGGTTTCCCCTATTTTGAGAAACTACCATATGACATGCAAAAATAGAAGTTTTTTTCTTGAAATCTGGATGTAACATTTCCCCAGGCCTAATTGAGTGTACTTGGTATGGCAAATGCTGCCTAGAGCTGTTTGGAATTTGATTTTGCATTTGATCATTATGATTTGAAATTGGTTCGTATGAACTGAAACTGATTGCTACGAATTGAATTTGACTATCTTGATTTAAGATGATTTAAGTTTGATGATCAGGAATTCAAACTGATTAATTAATCATGATTTGTGAATTGACATTGATGATAATGAAATGAAAACACAACGGTTGAGAAAGGGATTGAGGAATCGGGGGTTGCCCTTTTTGGTATTATTCGAAGGATGATGAGCCTGAATTCATGGGGGGTACCCTTTGTACTTGGATGTGCACCCCCACGGCTCGTAAGTTGTCATAATTCCCATGGTTTTTAGGGGTTAGTTCAACTACCTTAGTTCGGGCGAAACTCAACATGGCTTCACTAACCCCAGGTGCACATCCAGTTGTAAGGCTCAGAAAAAAGCAAGGATTGCTTAGCGCGGAATTTTGATCAAGGGATCCATCTCTTGGGGAAGGCGGTCTTCTGAATTCGCCATCTGGCGAGCTGGGTCAAGCAGTGAACCAACCAACTTTCATGGGGGATTTTGACCAACAATCATAGGGAAAACAATGGTTCATGATAATAGGGGAACAAGGGGGACCAAGGGTTTTGACCCACAGCCATTTCAGTGGTTCCAAACGGTCAAATCTTTGGAATTCAGAATTTTTCGTGGCAGGCAAATCAATCAACCAATCAAGCAATCAATCAATCCAATCAAATCAAAGGCATCAGCTGCTTCTTTTTGGTAGAAGCAAAACCATTTAAAATTGGGATTGCAAAAAATGCAGGATCAGAGAGGGGATTGACTAATTAAATAGGGGGCAAATGGATTCCGAGGTGCAGTTTTACCTATTAAGGGGGGGGGAACTGCACGCAATTGAGTTTAGTCAGGACCAGATTTTTGAGAGACAAGTGGATTGGCAACTGGCGGGGGGAGCTGACTAATGCAGGGGTCACATTACCAACTTAGAATCAGCCATCGGAACTGGTGATTATGACACCGCGTCCCCATCTTCGCGGGTGGCCCCAAAGGAAAGATTATTGCTGTTCGAGTCACAAGGATGGAAAATGCACCGACGGTCTCTCGGTAGCACCGCCAAGCCACATACGGCGTAGCCTCATGATTGGAGTTTCACGACTAAACTGAGCATGTTCGAACAAATAAAGATCGATGATGATGATGATGATGATGATGATGTTGATGATGCTGATGATATTGTTAGTTGAGGGCTTCCCAATAGTTTCCCCCCGAGAATGGTTCCATTGGGGTGGTTTAACCACCAACCAGTTTTGATCATCAGTGATATGATGGTGTCTCAAGCCATACTGCACACACAAGTTATGGTTGCTTTATTATATACTGATCATAATTACTATTGGACGATTTGGGGGTCCCACTATTTCAAGAAACCCCGCATATATCAGTCATCAAATGTTCGGCCTTGCAGCTGTGCACCACATGGGTCTGTCCAATTGTGTGAAATGCATACTGCTTATTATGGCAGCATCACTGATGAGCAGTTAATGAATCAATACTCGATCCATTGATGATCTAATACTTCATATACTGCATCATTGATGAACTACACGCTTTATGATCCATCTTAATAAAGTGTCAATTTCACGGCTGTGGATGAGAAGCTCGTAGTTCCAGCAATCATCGAGGTTGGTATGAGCAACCCTACCGTTTGGCAGTAGTTCACCCTGACATTGTCGACCCTTGAAAAGGAGACCATGCGTGATTCGTGGGTTCTACAATGTCACTGATGGTAGTGAATCGGCATATAGCTTTGTCCAAAAGTGGTACCCTAACCGTCCCTAAATGAGCAGTATTAATAGGGAAACCAACCAACTGCAGGGCCTACATCATGGTACATCATTGATGGACATATACATATTAGGAAACTCGGGGACCCCCAGTGCCCAAACGCCACTACCAGCAGCTACACTTGTCATGTCCGCCAAGGAAAGCGGAGCCTATGTGACGAAGATGCCGGCATGCAATGCAGCCTCACTTTTCGGGGATATCAGTGCCGCTGCCAGAACAATCGCTGCTACTCGTCGAACACCTCACATGCCAATGGCACTGGGAAATGTTTGGATGGTGCTTTGGACGGAACCATGACAAGTCTCCATGTTTGCGAAAGGGCACGCACAACTTCAATTTTGATAGATCAGGCCTCAGAGAAAAGGGTCCAGGTTCCTTATCATTGCTTGAAATCGCATGTGTTTGTTCTAGGATTTGACTTAACACAGAAAAAGTTTGCGTGGATGGTGAGTATTAGCTCGATGACCCCATCGAACCGATGCAGGCGCATGGCCAATCTCAACCATCTTGGCCCAGGAGGTGTTCGATTTGCTGCTGTCAATTAGTACCAACAACGACCACCACCACAACAACAACAAAAACGACCACCACCACAACAACAACAACAACCGCCACAACCGCAACAACAACAACAACAACAACAACAACAACAACAACAACAACAACAACAACAACAACGGCAACGGCAACGGCAACGGCAACGGCAACGGCAACACGCGGCAACAGCAACAGCGCAACAACAACAACAGCAACAACAACAACAACAACAGCAACCACAGCAACAACAAACATGACAGAATATGGTTAGTAAACTAGTCAAAGCTATTTTATATTTTGGGATGTGCGCCCAATGATTTTGGCTGCTTGTTAGTTCAAATCGCATCAATTTCAGAACAGACCAAAAGCAACTTACTTCAGCGAAGAAAACCCACTGGCTTTGTCTAGGTACTTCCTTGGGGAAGGAAAGGCATAGATGTATGACTCTAGCTTGCAGTTTAAGCCGAACAGGATAGGTCCGCACATTCATTTGAACCTAAAATCTCTGCTTGGCAAGGGTAGTACGAAAGCCAATGAACCAGTCCATCCGATATTCTTGACAAACCACATAAAGTACATGTGGTAGTTTGGCTCAATTTGCATAAATATATATACGCATATGTATACATATATATCTATATATATGTATAATATTTATATACACATGATATGTTTATACTTATTTACTGTATGTATAGTATGTATATTTTTCAGCTTTTCGGTATGAGATGGGCCGGTATGGCAAAAATGCCTATATGACTAGCTGATGCAACATGGCAGTGGATATGTCCTCATGGCATTCGCTGCTTCGCTGCCACTGCCCGTCCTTTGAGGCTACCACAGTGAAACGAAACAGTGCATGACCAAAGAGGACTCCGATTGCACGTGATTCACAGTCATGTAGCACCACCAAGCACCACCCAGCACCACCAGCAGGATTATGTTCAAACCAACTCAAAGCTTAGCAGCATTAGAGAGCAACAATCGCATTGAACATGTGCTGGTGTGTGAAAATCAACGGCAGTATCTGTCAAGGATAGAGTTTGTCCATTTGACGTCGGTGTTCATCTTGGGCGAGAACCAAGTACTTGCTGGTGTAGCCAGCGACAATGGCAATCATCATCGAATCACATGTTGCTTGATCTTGTCCTGGAAAAGGAGCTACGACGTTCACAATGATTGCCCTCTAATGTAGCATTGACATGCATTTTCATATGCTTCCAGCTTGCACTATAGTAGGCAACCAGCAGGTTTCTACCATTGTTGGGGGTTGCTTACCTAGTATAGTGGTGACTGGATGCATAAGGTTAACTAGTGTTGTTGTGTTCTGTTTCGGGACTCTTGTTGAAGACACCATGGATTCTTTTGCTGGAACAGGATATGATGGTTTTGACCAAAGGAAAGGGCCGACCTATGCATATGAGGCCGCTGCAGCCCTGATGGGTGGTGAGTTTTCTTGCTTTCTTGGACTCTGGAAGAAGGTATGACATGGGGTCTAACATAGATGTGGAGCCATACAATTTTTTACGGGAACAGACTCAAGTTCGAGGCGCACCTCCCAAACTACCCTGAGCAGACTGGATGGTGAATCATGTTCAGACAGACCTATCTACAAAGACGCATACCCAACACATGTGCATACAACTATGCAAGTAGTTATATTATATCCACAGGCTTCTACTCGAGAATGAAACAACAAGAACTGGTGAAGATAAACGTTGGTTGATCATGAAGTTGATCATGAAAGCGTAGCCAAGATGCTATTGATCATAAAAGAGTTCCATTGTCCTAGTCCTAGTATGGCAAGATCATGTCTAGTTGATCGATCCCAGTCAACTAGAATGATTTCAATGGTTGATCCTAGTATGTTCAGTTGTCTGTAGGACATTGTTAGAAACAATTCTTATTATTACTAAGGCTTAGACATTTCAATGGTTGATCCATTGTCCAAACAATAGCAATTGGACAATGACATGCACTGGAACATTGCGCAATGACCAATGAATCAACCAATGTTCGAATTCCATTGTCCACACAATGTCCATTGATTCATTGTTCGTTGCGATGTTCCAGTTGGCTGTGGGTCAAAACCCCGTACCCCTGGTTACCCCATCATTGACCTTTGTTTTCCCTATAGTTTTGTTGGTCATCATCCCCCATGAAATTGGTTGGTTAATATTGACCCATAGCCATGTATAGCTGGTATGTATATCCCTTATATCTCCTACTATTGTTGGTTGTTATCCCCTATTAGCAACTATTATCCATTGGTTGGTTGGTTCATTAATATTGACCCATAGCCAGTTGACAAAATCGCATTTTAGCCAATGGACAATGGCACGGCATGCACTGACATTTGAGATCGAGTCATTGGGCCACCGGTGGAGCTCTGCTTCACCACGTGGCACCACGGCACATGTCATGAAGCGGCTTCGGTTGGTGCCTCAATGTATCCAGTGATGATGGGTTGGTGCATGTTGATGCACCGTTTTTCCGGTTTTTTGTGGTTCAACTAGTTTCAAGAGGTTCAGAATTGAGTCGTCATGCAGCCGTACTTTTGTTGACATTGATGTTCCAATGCCTTCTTTGAATGGTCTCAAATACACAATACGCACATGCTCAAATCAAAACTCCTCAAGTCTTGATTTCTTGTTTATACCTCAAACAGTGGCGTTCAAGAATTCAAACCGTTCTATTGCATCTAAACTCACATACCTCATCATACCTCAAGAATCCTCAAACACCGAAACTTTCATGTCAAAAACCGGTCAACTCCCGTAGCTGGGGTGGGACCCAAGGCACAGGCCGTCCGTGGCCAGTTTACGCGGCAGCTGGGTGCTGAACCTGGTGCTACGGTGTGGGAATTTGAGAATGTAATTCGAATGATACCATCCAATACCTACATGAGAACATATGGCGAGCTGGGTCAATATTAATCATTAATGATAGGGGATAATAACCAACCAATAATAGGGAAAACAATGGTTAATGATAGGGGAACCAGGGTACAGGGTTTTGACCCACAGCCACATGAGAACGTATAAATATGCTATCAAATATAGACATGTTCAAAAAATGATATGAATATATTGCACATACACATTCAATGAACCATAAATTGTGAATAAGACAACAAGCAAATGTATGAATTCAATACAGTCAGTAAACAACAAATGAGACAGTATACACTAATAACTAAGTCAATAACAATTATATGTATATATATATATATTTATTTATTTATTTATTTATTTATTTATGTCTATATCTATATCTATATATAAGGAAGTTCCAGGAAAGATAGTTCTTTCACTGGATGGTCCCATGAAGCTGATTGCAGTCAAGACACCCAGAGCCGCGAGCTTTTTTGTCCTTGCTAAGCCGGGCATCCACCTGAGCAGTTAATCCTCCTCAAAGCCATTTTCTTTGGCCTGAGTTTTGGAAAAAAACTGTTTGCCATTGGGGTGGATCCATTTGTAATACTTTCGACCACTACGAGTTTCAATCAAGATTAGCTTCCATCCACCCTTCAGGTCAGTTGAGGAAACAATCGTTCCCCCACGCCCTGTAGATGCTGATTCCTCTTTGTGAGAATCATCTTCGGGCAAAACAGCAGCTGGTTTTTTCATGCTGCCAACATTCTCTTCCCCCAAAGTTTCCAAAACCTCGGGATCATTTTCAAATTTTTCCCCGTTCTCTTCCTCAGCGCTTTCAGCGCCATCCTTGTTTTCATGCTTTGTTTTGTTCTCATCATTTTCAACAGGTTCAACTTCACAGGTCTTGGATTTCTCAGGTTCCTCTTTCTTATCTTTCGTATTGCCTTTGACAATCTTTTTCTGTACAGCAGCTGGGCGCTTCAGAGACGGTGGCTGTTTCTTTTCAGTAGCTGCAGCTGGCCTCTTCAAGGTACCACCTGAGGTTCAGGCAAATACGAGCATCCAATTATGTGGGGAAGGGCAATAGTTGAAACACAAACAAATCAAATGTCAATACCAATAGATTCAAATTATAAAATATCAACAATGAATTCTAATATTGAATTGAATATCAAATGAATTGGTAGGTCATCCAATGCTCCTCAAATATCAATCAATGACATGTCAAATAAAACTACTTGATCTTCAAAAAAAACTTCCACCAATGCCCCTTTACATCTTGTAACACCCCAACCCCAACCCGTTGAGCAAGTATCAATCCCACAAGCACCAGTAAAAATATGTTCAAATCAGGGTACGGCCGCGACCACGGCCACGGCCACGCGAAGCCCCTGTGGGTGCTGGAGTTGGTGTGCCTTCTCGCTCTGGGGATGCAACCATGACTCGGTGGGAGCTAGGTGGGGAAGCAAGTGGTCGTGGGGAAGGTCTGCTTGATGCATCCGTTGATGGTGGCCTCAAACTCGTTGATGCAGTCTCACTATGCGGAAGCGAAGAACGATATGACTGGAGGATACGGCGTTGAATCTCCCCCGGGTCCATGTGGCATCAAACCCTTCTTGGCTTAGAGGGCAACTTGAACCTAAATATTCATAGTGAGTACAATGATCATGATGGTTGCCAGCTGTCAAAATTGTGCCATGCAGCCATGGAAACCCAAATCAATTTGATGTGCAGTTTCTTGCTCATCCAACTCAATGATGAAAGAATTTCTGATCGAATGCTGAAATTTCGAAGGAAAAGCAAGCAAGTTGAGGCAAGATTATAGATTAGCATGGCCAGCACAAATCAAGAAGAAGAATGGAGAAAGAGAGAGAGAGAGTGAGTGCCTCAGCAAATTCAAGCTGACCCATATTTTCCCCGCAAACTGTGATCCAAAACTGTGTCAAAATCACTCACTGCATACCATCACAGCCGAGCAAACCACGTTTATTGTTACATGGTTTTCAAAACGGCATGTGTGTCTTCCAGCAAAGCGCTCATGGCTTCAAACCTCAAAGCGAATGGGTGAGTCAAGGAATTCGCCAATGCATAATCAGCCATTCGATCACACTCTTCCCGAGCAGCAGCAACTTCGCCTGTTAGCATCTGCTTCAGCTGAAGGTTGGTGCCAAGTAAGGGCAGCAGCTTGACACGCAAGGATTCTGGAGAGCGAGGGGCAGGCAAGTTGGTGAACTTCTCAGGCTCAATCCAAATTTTGGCACGCACTGCAGCAGGATCATCCATAGTAGCACGGTACTCCTCATCGTTCAAAGAATTCAAAGTGAGGTTCTTCACCATGGTCAGCAATCCAACTGTGTCAACTGCGAAGTCCAAGTTCTGAGGATTGTCAGCCCAAATTGGAAGCAACTTCAGACAAACTTCTCTGATGTTCTCCATTTCAAACTCGCAACGCTCTCCAAGTCCCTCTGGCCCAAACACGCCCAAAAGGGTGTTCCAAAAAACGAGCAGCTGATCAAAGCGCATAGGGAACAGCTCGGAGGAAAGCATGGTCGGGAAGGAAGACAGAGCAGAATGCGGGTTGATCCAGAATTAACTGCAACAGTAAGAGGGATGTGGGACAAATAGAGCGCAACTTCCGAGGTAAAGGTGGTAAACGTGTTTGTGGATGGCATGTAGCAAATCTAGGAAAGGAAAAGACTACAAGTCTGAAGACATCTGAAAACATCTGACAATATGTGACAACATGTGAAACAATCTAACAACATCTGACAGCTTTGATAACATCTGACAGCAATTTTGCCATCCATTGTCCTGCAGGTCACTCCTAGGTTGTGTGACTGGCCACCTCAGTCAACCTATCCCAGAAAGCTCTACAGGTATCACAGGATGAGGCACGGTACCCCACCGTTCCGCACTGTGGCAAAATGCCACAGAAAGCCCGGCCCAAGAGTGAAGGTGATATAGGATTCAATATTTCAAACCAAAATGTATTTGAAAACAATATGGTAACCTCGCTATATCATTCTTTGGTGCCAATATCATCAAAATTGGGATCAAAATAACTGCTTGTTTAATGGCTTCAAGGCTCAAGCACCCTATGGAACGGTGTTCCCAAAACTGAAGGCTTCATTCCGCACTGGCACTGATTGGCATGTATTTTCAACATTTGCTGATTAACAAACATAAACCAACAATCTTCATCAAGCAATTTAATTTTTGTTGATTTAAAATGCAAAGTGCAACCAGCAATGCCAATGGGAATCTAGCCATCGCAATCTCAAGCCACTTTCAACGGCTTATCCTTCTCAAGAGAAATTGATTTTCCAGAAATCACGTATGGCCTCTGGATTTTGAAATTTTGACCAACCCTCTCAAAACGGTACCTCACAGTTGTCAACAATGAGGTCGGCAAGTTGGAAATTAACTTGCTGAAGAAATTCTTGCTGGTAATCCTCTCAGAATCACCCCGATCTCCTCGAGGGTCTCTGCAACATTTGAAGACCATGGACTGCTTGAGGGAAACATCGAAGCCATCTTGTCCAGCTTCAACCGCTTCTTTTCGCCTCACGCTCAAGAAACTCACCCTGTGGTTGGTGATGCTTTTCTCGGTTTCAGCACGCAAGAGAAGTTTGTAGATGCTGAGAGTGGTGATGCCCTGGGCTCCTTCTCCACCAAAAGTTGCTTCATCCAACTGAATCAATGTGCGGTCGCCGGCCGGGATTTCAAATGGTACTGCTGGTTCTGCGCATTCGGCTTGGGTCATCCATTGGCCGGTTCCATAGCCACCCAAAACCGTGTGTTTCGCAATCGTTTTGGTGATGGAACTCAGCAGCCATAGGGAGTTGTCCTTGCATTTGATCAGCTCCACGTTGGCCACCTCTGAACTGACTCGCAAATCAATCCCGACCTCTTGCTCCAACTTTCCCACCGACTCCATTTCAACCCGTGGAGACTCTTCAGCACTGCCTGAAGCTGAAGCTGAAGCTGCATCTGCATCTGCCAGTGCGGCCACTTGGTGCTGAGACTGGTAGCCAATAAGGTCTGCATGTTTCTGACGCAATTCCTCATAGATGGCCTTGATGTCTCCGGATTGGGCCAACCAAAACCTAAATGCACAGAATGAAGAATGAAAGAGAAAGCAAATGTGTGTTGGTGATGGTCATATTAATTGTATCATTATTGGGGAGAGAAGGGAAGCAACAGAAAAGGACAATAACTTCAAAAAAGGAATTTGGCACACTGAAAACAAACTTACAGTAAGCAATCTGTTGTTCAAGAAACCGATGCTCATCAGAACGAATCATCATTTTGTCGTTCACACGCTCCAGAACCTCAAACTTCATTTCATCTAGGCTCACCATCGCAGCTTTGGCTGCAGGAATGCTGTCGATCTCTGCTTGGGTAAGGTCTGGTGGATCAACAGCATATTTGTGACCTCCATGTTCGAATAGCCGGTTGACCCGAGCGTCAGTGAGTTCCCTCCCCAGGCGTGCATGCCCAAACACCTCTTTGCTGATCCACGAAACGCTCTGATAGAAGAGGTTCATCGTGTTGAAGCCACCCTTGAGCTCCTGCTCGCGGAGCCGCATATTGAAAACCTCAGAGGTAGGTTCGGAATGCACGGTTTTCAACTTTGTGAATCTAATCCAAATTGATTCAACAGCTTCTGATACGTACTTGCTATTATTCTGTTCTTTTAAACCTTGGAATGCATGTTTTTATTCCTCACCCATCTATTCCCCATTAACATTTTTTGCTCCAATGAATGGCAATTGTCCCTAGCTGCAACACATGAAATGAATAATACTATGTAGCCAACTCAGGATGAAATGTTCTTGAGTCAATGCAAATTTCATAGCTGGTAAAAAATAAGTTGGATTGAATTATGATCACCATCGGATGTTTTTGGGCGCAGCATTGGCTGCCACAACATGAAGGAATTGAGGCGCAGGTCTTCTGGGAACTCCTGGTATTGTTCTCATTTCTTCTCCTTTCAAAACATTTCGCGTTGGCCTTGGCCTTGGGGTAGTTTCTGAATAGAACTGATTAAAGACTCACGCTTGTAGTGCTATTGAGCAAGAGAGTTGCTTGCATGAATGCAGCACATCTCACAGAAGTGTGCCTCAAAGTAGAAACTAACATGAATGAACTTCAAGGCATTGAGTGACGCCAACCTTGAACACTGTGAGTTGAGGTCCACCATGTTTGTTTCTGATGCGTCTTTTTGACTTCCTCCTATTTTCATGGAAGTATCTACTGTTCACACAGAGCCCACTTGTGTTTTCTTGAAACTGATTGATTCCTTACTTCCAAAAATCACTTCAACAAATAGCAGTGTTTGTGGTTGCGATGCTTCAAACCCTTTCCCATGGAAACTCTACACATCGAGGTCCACTATCAGGAGGTAATTCAGAATGATGAGAAAACTCCAGTTCAAACTAAGCCGTAAAGGTGTTAACTCTGCTGGAAGTTTGAGGACTATCAGGCCCATCACCCCATAGAACGATTCACTTTGCACATGTCAGAAAAAATGCTTTGGGCGACAAAGCAACGTAGTTATTGCTACCCACCACCCGGCCACACTGGGTAAAATGTCAATTATGTGGTGAATACGTCGGAGAATGGGAGGGCAGCGTCAATCCATCATTCATCTACACAAGCAAATCCAACAATGAATGATGCACTGGTTGTCTTTGATCCAAACCCATTTTTTCCCAACAACTTAAGATGGAATTACAACTTGTGTAAGCCAATTCAAACCGGTCAAACAGCAGCCTTCGAATGAGGCAAGGGACTGCAACACCTACATCCTCAATGTATGGCGTCAAGTTGATGATGATGACAGGTTTGCCCTTCAAAGAGTTGTCTGCCATGGTCACAAGGGAAGACAAGAGCGCAATCCAACGGGACACACCCTTCTGAGCTTGTGTGGCCTCTTGAGACGGTCGTTGTCGCTCCGCCTGCTTCAAGTCAGCCTCGCAATCCAGGGACTCAGGAAGGAGCATCTCCTTGCTCAAAGGAAGCTGGATCTCCTCATCATTCAAAGGCCTCCCACAAGTTCCCAGTTCTGACGCTGTCAGGAACAGGTTGTCGCCTACACTGTCAATGTTGCACACCAGACGTCCACTGTTGAATCTCCTTGCCAGGGATTGTCAATGATGAAACCTTTTCCTGACTTCATGGTACTCAATATTCACTCTAAGAAGTTGACCCTCTAAGGAATGTATCTTGCAGAGGTGAAGATAACCAAAGCCAAATCAATTTTATTAATTAAATCAAGGTCAAGCAAATCAATCTTAATGTGAAGCAACTCAATGTCACAAAACATCTGCGTCGCACCCCATGGGGATGATGGGGCAATTATGGCCAATGTTTCCAATATTTCCCAATTACTTCAAAATTTCCCAATCTTAATTTGAATGCTTAATAGATAACCCTCCTCTCTCAGTTTTGATTTATCATCAGATTCGACCAAAAAATGATTTCAGTTGGAGCAACCATGCACCATAGCCATATTTTGGAACTTCCATGCCTGCGATTGGTTTGGAGTTCAGCACTGGGATGCACACTGAAAGGACAGATCCATCGCGAGTCACATGACTGCCTCAAACTCCATAAGCAGGTTTGAATCTCCTGCTCTTCATCACAAAGACCCCGCTTCGAAGTCTTCTTTGCAATCTCTGGAAGCTCCAGCAGGCCAACTGCCCTTTGAGGGGCCTGGTCGTTTATGAATTGGAGACAGGCGCAAAGGTCGTTGATGGCCTCGGAGCTCTTTGCACCGGGAACATTCAAATCAACCACAGCAATGGTGTGGACATCGATCTCCTTGCAGCTGCAGCTCTGGGCCTCGTGATGCTCCCATTCCACCCCAAAGACCCCAAGCGCAATTGAAAGTCCCGTGATCACATGTGGCCACGGCTTGATTTGTTGATGGAATCAAAATTGTTATCAGAGGTTTTTAAAGTTTAATCCACATCTTTTATGTAGCATTATTTGATCTTAGAATCTAAGGATTGCATTTGAGCAGACCCAAAAACGAAAGCAAAATTCAGCAACCAAGCAAAAGCAAGGGACGACAAAGGAACGATACTCATTGATCTTCTGCTGCGCCAGCTCCACTTTGCCCACAATGTCACAACGAAGAAACTTGTCCTGGTAAGCCTTGATGACTTTTTCACCCACTTGAGCCTGCTCAATCCTCCAAAGCATTTGCTTTCGATGTCGAAGAGCATCAACCTTGGCTGGTGCTTCTTGGATCAATTTCAGCTTTTCCTGGTCCCTCTGGAGAGCAGACTGAAAGAAAGCCCAACGAGCAGCACGTACAACCAGGCGTTCCTTCTCCACTTCAAGAGATTGTCCTTCTTCTTGTTTTTGAAGTTCTTCCATAGTTTCCTTCTGCGACGAAGGCAGCATGCTGACGCCGAACTGGGAAGGTCTGGCATCCAGAATGGATTGGAGCTCAAAATCTTTGGTGTTGCCATTGGCCACGGCTGCATCAAACTCCTGGAAGTTGGAAATCCTCGATGAACAGAAGTCCCTGATTTGAAGCCACAAACAAATAATGTTCCGCATGTTCATCAGCTCTTCCTCTGACATGCGATATTTTTTTCTATCTGCAGGGTTGTCGATGATAGCCGTTGACCTTTCAAATTGTCTTCTAATCCTTCCAAAAAGGACCCCCTGCATCTTGCCATCCATTTGAAGCGCCCAGTTGATTGAGATCGTAGCTTCGTTGGTTGCAGGCATCATCTCACTGGGAGGCAAAGGTACAAGGTTGGCTTGGGATTCAAGGAAGAGGAATTTGTAGAGGCTCAACGGTTCTCCCCATGGTCCATAGGCAAATGGGCCATCTTTCAAAGATGTGCGAACTTCAGCATGAGCTTCGGGTGACGTCAGCTCTAACCAGTGTTTGATCGCATATTGTTTTTTGCCGTCAATGAAGAGACTGCCGCTGCCGCTTTTGTCCTTTGGAGAAGGCTAACATGCCAAAAAAAGGGATTGACTTGGTATTTGATTATTACATAACAAGATCAGAACCGATTTAACATGGAACATGGATAATTTTACAAAGTTCTTTCAAACACAAAGGAAGTGGCTTTTGAACTTTGCATTCCATCATGGAAAATTATTGTTGACAACATATTGTGGTAAATGTCATGTTACTTTTAATTATGAGGTAAAGTAAAGCATTTGATATCTAACCATATGGAAAGGCCAGGTTCTGGGAGGGACAGTGTTGCACAAATCATCACAGAATGTAATGTAGCATAAAAGTTTTCCAATCAAAATGAACTGGACAGTGTTGGCTGTTGGCTTTTGAGCCCGGTCCTTGCCGCTGCCGCTGCCATGCGCAAAGACTTCGGGATTGCTGTTGTACATCTCAATGGCATCTTGGAGAGAAATCGGCTTGGGAGATTTGCCACTGGTCACCAAACTCTGGAGAATCATGCTCCACTCGTAGCTAGAAACTGTTTGTTTCTTGGCATCCACATTCTGTTTGATGATACGACGAATCATTGCGGAGGATTCATCACCCTGAGTCTTGTAGAAAGTGGGGATTGTCAGAAGCCCACGTGCCAGCTCAATTACTGATGGGTGTTTGATCTCGTCATCCTTGAGGGTTGTCACATAGTAGACCAGGCCAGACCACACCAAAGCAGCAGCCAAGCCCCGCATCCCACCATCATCAAAACGAAGACCACTGGCGTTCTCTTCGATGCGCATGCCCAACATCTCGCCCTGGGAAAAGCTTTGCCAATTCTGCAGGTTCAAGGGCCCATGATTTGGTGTTTGTAATGTGGTTCATAGGCCCCTGGTTGGCAGATTCTTAAAGGTTTTTAGGGCATCATATCCCAATGTCCAAAAGCAGCAAAGCAGCAACATGTTATTTGTAAGGTTGGGAATATGTTAGATTTTCCAAAGCCTCCGTGACTCTTTACAACCACAATTTTAAAAGGCGACTTTTGATAGGTTTGTTGGGGCCCAAAAAGTTAAAACAAAGTCGCCTTTTAAAATTGTTGTACTCATGCTCCCAACCTACTGGTTGTAATCAGCAACTTGATGAACAAGGTGCATTATGCGCAAGAAATTGTGCTGAAGGTATGTTGGGCAACCCAGATGAAGAAAAACATCATTCATTATGTAGCAAAGTTGATGGTTGATGGTCCACAAACCGATGACAATATCAACCTTCGGTATGGCCGCAAAACGTTTCCTTATTTAAGATCCATGTGCTGTACCAACTTTTCAGAATTAAACCCTGCATTTGGATACATTTGGTGGCCAAGGTTATCATACCCTCTTGGCTAAGAAATATGTTCAATGACCCCTGAATTTGCTTATCTTTGTTGGAAGGGGCGGCGAGCTGACCCTGTCTTGGGAGGGGGGGCGGCGAGGTCAACACCAAAGTCAAATCGAGGGGGGGGCGGCGAGCGGTCCATGTGTAGGATATGATTTCATGGGGGGGGCGGCGAGCTACCCATCTGTAGAACAAGATCTCCGGTAAAGCCTCTCCCCCCCCCCCCTGACTGAACCCCCCCCCTCGGATATCAAATTGCTCTCCACTTTGGATTTGGTCTTGGACCCCCTTGGGCGGCGAGCTCTTCCTGGAAGAGCTCTCCACCCCCCTCCCCTGGGATGATTACATTACATATTCCTCCACCACATCCCCAAAAGTGAAGTTCATAGGGTGCATGTAGCTGGGCATAGCTGGGCTTATCCCCTACCACTAGGGGCGGCTAGCTCTTCCTGGAAGAGCTCTCCACCCGTGACCTTCTTCTGGGATGTCCAAAGCGGCTAGCTATTCCTTCCACGAGCTTTGAATTGGTACCTAGAGTAGATCTTTGGGGCACTATGTTGGTTGGCAACCAGGTTGTTGATTAGACATAGAATGAATCAACAACAACCACAGTTAACCAAATCATCCAAGTCCAGACTGTGGCCATACCAGTGGGTCCCCTGGCCTCCTTCCACCCGATCATTGAGATGGATCTCGCAATGTCGAGGACATTGGCCATATCTGGCATCCGCCAAAAGCTGGAATTGGCGAAGCTCCACTGGAGGATGCTCGTGGAGAAGAACGAGCCAGCAGCTGGAGTGTCCTGGAACAAAAGCTGTGAATGAATCAAGTTGCTCCAGTTGGTTGGTTTTGAATTCTTTGGCGCAAGTCAATTTGAAAAAGGTTGTCTTGGAGGAGCTTTGGAAGTCAACACTTGTCAATCAGTATGGAGAAGAAATTGAAATAAAAATCGAATGTGGTTTGGGTATTGAGCCAAAACACGGTTACCTCCTGAGAATACCGTTTGATAGTTTTGAATGGAGTCATGTCCATGCCCAACCCATGTGAGATCCTAAAGTTTAGAGGTCCTTCATCACCAGGTACTTGTTTTCAAAGTCCTCCAGCGAAGCAGAACCATCCATGATCCCAAGTTTCTTCACCAGGTCCAAGCTATCTTGCAAAAGGTTGTCTTCATCACTCCACACCCGCTGGACCACCTCTATGAATGATCCACCTTCCAGAAGGGGCCATTTCCGTTTTTCACTGAAACCATGCCGTCCAGCGTAAACCTGGTTGATCCAATCCCTGAGTGCTATGCGGCTGGGCGCCACATCACCAATGGTCTCTGGCTGGTTGGGTTTGGAATTGGCCACGGTCTTTTGTCGCTTTCTGGGCGGCATGGAAGCTACAGCTACACGGTTCCCTGGAAACAGTTCTATAGCTTGACTTGGACAGAGGTTGGCTGCAACAAACCGTCAAGCAACAACCGCTAGATGGACCAATGGAGGCAACAAAAAACTGACAGTTGCTTGATGACGTTGTTCCATGTTAACGGTAGCGGCAGCGCTTGAGATCAGTATGGGTTGGCAAGAATTGGTAAGTCAATCCATGAGAGACACCTGCTATCTACTGGCTAATTTCTTGATGGATCCCTCACTCAATCTGTTTCTGTTGCGTTGCATGCAAGGACGTGCTGGCGCGAAACATTTTTTCCAAACTTGTATGGTAATTGCTGCTCATGCCAGAGTGGAATCTGGAAAGCCTTAATTTCAACAAATTAGAAACTGCAAAGTCAGCAAACCCCAAGGGCTATTTGTAAGAAAACTTGCCCCTGGGTCCAATCGCATTCTACGATGAACACTCGAGAGCTTCAATGCGGCTCCCAGTTGGACAAAAGAGCCACCAAGCATGCCAAATGAACTGGCACAGCAAACCTGAGATGCAAGCGGCCGCTGTCACGGTTGGTGTCACTTGAAATTTCATGATGTGATGACCTTGGAAAATTGAATCATCAACTATTTTTCTGATAGTCCCCCTCTAAGAATTGAAGTTGGAACATTTTGGAAATCACATCCCATAAGCATCCATCCCAGAAACGCGTTTCCGATAAACGACCGCATGAAATGGTCGCTCTCCTTGTCCATGTTGTAGCCAAGCCATTCCAAGGTCCCCACGCCTTGGAACCGAGCGAGTTCCTGGAGCCAATGGAGATGAACCGAGGCCCAGCTTGGATGTGCGGAATGGAAAGTTTTGAATGCATCTATAGCCGCTATAGTTGAACAATGGTCTTCCCTGGTATCACTTTTGGGGCTACCCTATATGAAGGAACAATGCTTGAAAACGCGCTACAAGAAGCAACCACCATGAAAACCCAATGAAGTTGATGATGAACCCATTTTACAATCATTATTCAAACCGCTTTCCAATTCCTCAAAAAAGTTTGGGGCCATCATCTTTGGTCACTTTTCTTGGCTGGTCTCCTGGGCTGTCAACTGGCGGGATCCCATTGGTCCAGTAGCGATGTATTTGCCTCCTGGAATGATGCATGGCGATAGCCAAACGTTGGACTTCACATAGTTGGAGCGGCCAAAGTTTTGGTCCTAGGCTTCAGGCACTAGAATCTGGTTGAAAATCCAATGTTAGAATCAAACATGCCAATTCGAATCTTATTGCATAGGAAAGGCCATGACAATATTTTCTGAACAGCAAACGGTTGACAGCCGAAGTTCGACTTGTATGATGATGGTTTCCCTCATCGCATCCACATTTCGGGTCTTGGCTAGATCCTCGATAGAAACTGCCAAAATCGCAACTTCCCTCTCGCTGCACGTCTTGGCAAGAGGTGTCAGCTGCCGCACCAGGTCGAGCAGCTTGTCCTGACAGAAAGGGCTGTGGTTTGTGATGAAGGATTGGAGAGGTTTGGGTTTAGTGGATGGGTTCAAGCGCTAGAGCATCCTGAAACCGTCAGATCCCCAAATTGTGGGTTTCCCTCGAGTATTGCTATGGAATGGGAATGTTTTGGATCGGTTAGTTGGTGTTATCCATATTAATGGTACATACCAGGAGTTTGGACTATAAGTCCCTACCATGAGTTGGGAGCAAAAATCATTAAACAATACATGCCCAATGCTTGAATTTGAAAATATTATTTGATATCGGTCCTTTCCATGGACTTTCCAAAGCTCTTTGAACTGTCCATACCATTTCGTACCATTCTTGGCTTTCCGAGTGGTTCGACGTTCTTTGCCCGGTGTAGGAGCTGGTGGTTTGAGATCCAAACGCTTCATCACTGGGACATAGCTACGATGAAATTGAGTGACATCTTTGAGAAGCGCAGAAGCATCCCGAAGTTGAGGCGTTTGGACACACAGAATCCAAGCCCGGCC
This sequence comes from Symbiodinium kawagutii, assembly GCA_009767595.1. Classification (NCBI taxonomy): domain Eukaryota; class Dinophyceae; order Suessiales; family Symbiodiniaceae; genus Symbiodinium; species Symbiodinium kawagutii. The sequence continues at coordinate 545,079 of VSDK01016836.1, forward strand.
CCGCTGCTGTGGGACCCCGAAATCCGCAGCATTGAAAATGTCCCCAACCACCGTGTAGCCCATGTTGAACAGCCGGGTTTGAATGAGCTTGTACCTAAATCGAGAGCAGGTGGGTGGGAGTGAACCAAATTGTTGAAAGCAACAGTGTGTTGAACCCCGGATGCTTTGACAATTTACTAAACAGACTAGCAACAGCCATTGAGAAGAACATGGCGGCCCAAAAAAGCTAAAGCAGGGATTGTAGTCACTTTACCATTCCACCTAGAACACAAAAGGACCACTACTTGTTGAAGATATACTCCGGTCCTGGAAACAATGTTCAACCAAATTTGCTGTCAAAAATTGTTGATCCAATCAATGTAGAGATTGTTGCGGAAGTTTCGCCCAGTTACGCGGAGGTTCCATCTTCGACTTCTTTCTGACTAAAGAGGGCCGCCACGTTCTCTAATAGCAGCAAAGGTGGACGATGTTTGAACACATAGCCCTCCATGCCCAAGTAGCCTTTTCCGCTCTCTGAGAGCGGGTCGAGGACAGAGGCTGGTGTTGATGTGAGAGGGGATACGTTCACGCAAGGAAACCCGGCCACCAGGAGGTCGACCTAACAAGCAGGGTCAGTACTTTCCATGATTGGATCAAAGGCTTTATATAAATAAAGCCGATGTCAATGGTATCATTGGTCCAGTATCCACGGAAGTTGGATCAACAATTTTTAGGCAGCAAATTTGGTTTAACATTGTTTCTAGGACCGGATTATCTTCAACAAACTATTATCCCTGCTTTAATTCATATTGAAGCCATCTCTTGAAAAATATGGTTTCATCAAAAGTGCCTGTGTGACTTTAGCAGAAAGTCCATCAGCAGTGGCTGCAAAATCCTGGGAGAGGTTGGACACATCCTTGAAAATGGGCACCCCGGGAAAGCGCTCAGCCAGATACCTTTGCTTCTGAGGCTTGATTTCAGCCATGAAGCTCACATCCACCTGTCATGCCAGGCCGATGCATGGAGTTGGCTGGCAGGGTGGCAGTGGGGGAAGCCAAAGCCCATTAATTAATGAACAAATCCAACACCAACTCATGCCATGACAAGTCGGTCATTATTTTCTTTTAATACCGAAGGGAAGTCCAAGAACCATCAAGCGTTACAGTACCAAAAGGAATCAATCATATCACGGAACCCGAACATCATGAGGCAGGTGATCTTGCCCAAAAAGTCTAGCTTCATTTGCATGGTGTTATTTCGATGTGTCTAGGGATGAAGCCGGTTTCTATCCAATCGGCTTCTGTAAATTCCTGTGAGTACAGCAACTGTTCAGTTTCAAAATTTTGGGGTGCCAGCCTTTTCCCATCAAAGTTGTTGAATGGCATGAGTATTCAGTGTGTTGAGCGCCCGATCTACTTTGGTTGGTACAAGTCAAAAAAGACATCCGCAAATGGTGGCAAACAAAACCCAATCAATATCCCTGCCTTCACCTGGGATTGAAGAAGGGAACGGGCATTCCATTCTTTAGAGAAGATGCCAAGAACCATCTCAAAGACCGCCCAGCCAGTGAACATGCTACCAACTCTGATGCGATCCAAGCGCTTGAAGGTCTTAGACAGCTTGTCGCGCAAACCCGCGAAATGCTCGTTGTGACAAAAGTCACAAGCAAATGCCGTCACCTAGGTAATTGGTACTTGCATCGCAAAATGCTGGGTAAGGTTGTTGCATGATTCCCCTAACAGAATCACATGAAAAATCACGGTGATAGTAGATATCACAGCGGACAGTTAAGCATGGAGTAGTTCATGATGATCATGATTATGGCGATGATGATGAGGATGGTGATGATGATGGTGATGATCATCATCATGACAATGATGATGATGATGATGATGATGATGATGATGATGAGGAGGAGGAGGAGGAGGATGAGGTTCCTATAGCATCCTATAGCTGGTGGCTTGAAGGTCTACCATATTACCCAGACCACTATTGTACAAACACGGAAAAAGGACCAACTGTGTAACAACGTATGGTCATTGGTAAGCTGGTAAGCATATGGCATCCCAGAATAATGCTGAGTAACCCAGGAAATATATTATAGTACGGTAAGCTTAGCATGTTTAGCGAAGCTTACAGTACTAAGCCCCCCCAAAAAAACAACCTTAGTATTTCAGCAATGCTTTGGGGAGAAAGTATGATGCCAGCAATGTTACTCAAATCTTTGTTTCGGTTGGTGGCTGCAACCAAACCAAATAAAGGACAAGAAACACTAGGCTCTCCACCAATGGAATCAAGCTTCCCATGAGTGGGAGATGACAAAGCTGGCTTGCCACACACCCCATGGTCCCGATTCTCCGCATCGGATTCGAAGAGCACCCCGTTCTCATCATCGCTGCAGCCTGCACCTGTGCAGGTGGTTCGGATGAGTGAGGCAAGTGAGTGGCAATGGCAGAACACATGCGCTGAGGACTGAAGAAGCAGTTAAAGTATGTCATGCATAAGGTATGATTTAGAATAGCGTTTCCCGGAAGATTACCGCACATTGATGAGCCCTTGGAACCTTATTCCACACCCATGTAGCAGGCCTTCAGCATCTGAACTCAAAAGGATCGACTGGCTTTCGGCATCTTCATCTCGCGCATGTGGCTCCACTTCCTTTGAGCTCCTGCCAGAGTGCCAATGACCGTGTGAACATCATACATCCCCTTGACCTGTTGGATGATGAGCGCTGAGCTTGTCCACTTCATCAAATCAAGTCTGGATTATTTAAGTGGCATTCCGGTCCAACTATGAATTATTTTTCCTTCATTTGGTCAATTTCCCCACTATCCCAAGATTAAGATTTGGGCGCTTGATATGTCGGAATTGGCCACATCATTTCTGATGTTTGTAGGGTATTGTCTGTATGGTTTATGTTCAAACGGTTTATTACTGGCTTATCATGTAGTTTCAGTTTCGACGTCCAGTGCAAAGTTCTAGAGACAATCGAACTAGTGTTTCTTGTATTCCCCTTGTCATTGAATAGTGATTGATGCTGATGCATTGAACACTAAGCTACTGTCCTCCATGTCCCCCATGAGGCCGTTCCACTTATGATTTTGCCGCGATCAAGCACACAGTCTCACACATCAAAGCCAATGGGGAGATTAAGATCCCCTTCAGAGTCAGAATCAGAGTCGCTACCAAGATCACGTTCATTGGCAGACAATGATAAATCAAAATGTTTCACCCGGCGAGGCGCTTGCCACCTACCAGGATCATGCTGCTCGGTCTTGAAGCGATCTGACCATCTATGAGACAAGATGCTGTAAGTGTTTGGTTTTGGGACTTGTGGCAATGTGCCTTGAGACCACTTGAGCAAGTAGTCAGCCCCATCACTTGACAGTTCACCGGTGCGCCGCAGAATGGGAACCCTTTTCTTCAGATTCTTGACAATTTGGTCACCAACATTTCGACGAGGAGCAAGGCCTCCAGGTGGAGCAAATCCCATGCGGATTTGCTCAGCTAAGGTAGACGGCATCACGCAGACAGCTCGTTGAATTTGAACTTCACCCAGCCAGCGTTTTGTGACTAAAAAAATGTCTCCAGGATGTGGTTGCCACCTGCTACCCAGCTCTTCCAATTCACTGACATTATCCAAGATGTCCGAACCCATATCGGAACGAAGGCAAAACCTGAAGTAGTGAACATGCCTCAGTCCTTTGAAAGACACTCCAGTTTGTCTCACAAAATCTTTCCACATTGACACTTGGTCAATTTTCAGAACATGGGCGACTGACCCCCGAATCCGACCAGAGTTTTCAGGAGCTTGTCCACTATTGATGCAAGATTCCAATATGCTGACCAATTCTGTTGCTGATGAACATACTTTACCCATCAACAGCCGTGCGATTTGACCAAAACATTGGTCAACATCTTCATGGGAATGGGATGTCCTTAGAAATCCCATGCTTGTAAAGCGGCAGACTCCGAGGATTACGAGAAGTAGCATGTGGTTGATCATAAATCGGTTTTTGCCTTCTCTGGCACAGTTGTCTTGTTGCAAGTGCAGTCCCAAAGCCATGCCACCAGTGTTGGAATACAAGTCCGATAAGCAGCGGGTAAGGAGTTCAATCGAAGTTTGTGAATCCTTCTTTTGGTCCTCATCAGCCAAACTGATCATGAGTTTGAATCCATGCAACCAGGTTGCAACAAGGTGAATAGCCGGTCGATAGAGCTTTTCAGCTGCTTTGGTGATTCTTTTGTACCCCCACCTTGGTAATCTCAGTTTTGCCTGGTCCATTCCGTCCTGAATTATAGTCACACAACTGGTGGCCATGTCCAGTCTCATAGTTTTGCTGAAATGCAGGGATTGTGCAAAAAACTGCCGCGAAACCGAACGTTGGTTCCAATAGAACAATCTGTCAGTCCATTGGGACAGCAAGTGTTTGCTGTACTGCTGGGTTGCCAATTTCTTTGCTTCTCTCGTAGCTCCTTGTCGAATCTTCTTGCGAAGTTTGAAACAGACATCACACTGCCCGAAGCTGCCCTTATCACGAATACGTAGGTGGGTGCCCAAGATTGATTTCATCATTCTTCGAAAAGTTGAAAACCCAGCGCTGGTTTCCCCAATGATTTCGCAATACTGCTGATATTGTAGAAACAAATCCACAGGTTTTTGCCATTCCAGAAATCTTGTTGGTCCCTCAAAAGATCCAGGTCCGCCATGTGATACCTTAGATGGCTTGCCAAAGAGGTAAACAAATAAAAAATATGTTCGAACTCACTAAATCACTGCAAGAATTTTGTTGGAAAGTAAACAAAACATGGTTAGGCAGGCTCCAGGCACCGGGTTCCGGTCGTAGTTTCTTTCAACACAGGCCAAAAAATTCATGACATAGCGCTCTTGAAAATCATCATCTTGAGTGATGTGGCTTTCTACAAGTTTCCCTTTGCAATGTTTTTCCGATGGCATAGAAAAATTCACAGGCAGAATCTCAGCACAACTTACCCAGAGATACCAGAAAAAGGCTAGCACATTGGGCCACTTCATTTGACTTGAATCCCGGACAAGTGATGCACCAGTTGTTGGGTGCTTTGGTTCAACCAAGCGATCCTGATGCATACTAAAAGCTCTCTCACCACTGCGCATTCTTTGCAGCGCACTGGATCCTATAGAGTACAAACGAGTATGAGCATACCGGCAAACAGGTTGTGAAAGAAATGTCAGCTTGTGGACATGAGTTGTTTCTCTGTTTGAATACCTGCGTTCTTCGTTTCAGGCTGTTCAGGAAAGTCCGTCTCCGCATCTGTCTCGAACAAAATGTTGTCATCCTCCCCCTCGGATCCCATAAGTAGTTCTTCATCAGAAGAACTCTCAAACAAAAGTTCCCGCTCAGTGTCCGAATCAGTTTCGCAAAGGATGTTTGAACGATCCAAGGGAGCAGCTGCGGCTTCGAATTCTCTAGCATCATCAAAATTGTACCACTGTTTGAGCAGCGATTCCTTATCATCAGCCGATGGTTTCAGAAAATGCCAACAAAACAAAATCGATTGTCCTTAGTATACACTATCCCAAGGTTAAATTCATTCCCAGTACCAACATTCAATTTGTTTGAATTGGGTGAAACATTCCAAAGCAGCAGTTTTTCAGAACATTGTGTCAAGTCTCTTTGCGAGATGCGTCTAAAGCTTGAAAGCGTTTTCTCTCAAGGGCAACCTCTTCGGTTTTCTCCCCAAACTGTTGCAAACAGATCTTCTTAGTACATTGACATGGTCTGCGCAAGAGCTCAGCAAGAGGAACTTCTCGGGGCATGGCGAACGCTCCCGACGCAAGGGGATGTTACATGTTTGTTGCTTCCCAGCATGACTTGCTCGTTTTCAACGAGATGTTTTCCACACTTAATGTGAATACACTCAGAATTAGAATTGTTACTAAATCTAAGCTCAGTGGTGTGACCTTCAATGTGCTAAAAAACATTTGAGCCGAAGTGACTGAGAGCAAAATTGGTTCCAACCGAAGTAAGAGGCCGCGTCCCAAAGCCGCATTCCCCAGGGAGTCCTTGAAGGTCTCTTCAATGCTCTTGCTGCTGCCGGTCTTTTCGCTGCGGGGCGCTTCATTGCCACACACGGGTGCTTCACTCTCTGGGCACTGGTGGGCTGCGGGGAACCGATGCCTTCTTTCCCAACGACGTGTCTCAAACCCCTATAATGACAAGAACTTAACTTTCCAAAGGTTGGATATGGTTGGTTCTCCTTCCTAGAAACTAGAATCTAATTCCTACAAACCCTCAAGAAACCATGGGGTGAAAGAACTAACTTTTGTGAAAGTTCCTTATATATATATATATATATATTCTTATTTATTGATATTTATATTTATATTAAAAATATTTACATATATATATATATATGTACATATCTATGTATTTTCACATCAACATTCATTCCCTGAAGGCCAGACTTTGTCCCTCGAAACGGTGCCAGGGTGGAAGATGCGCTGCAGGCTCTCATGGGCATCTTCGGTGGCAGCTTGGGTGCCGTGGGCACCGTGCTGGGCACTGTGCCGTGGCGACGGAGGTGGACCCCGGGGTGCCATGGGGTGGACCCACCAAGGGCACAGCTCCTGGGGTCATAGCTGGGCATGGCCTTGGGAGGAACTTCGTATGACCAAATGGCTTAAGAGTTGCAAGGTGGGGCCCCCCCAGTGGTAAGTTGGTTGATAAGCCATTCGACTATAGTTATATCTACCGTAACTAGTAGTTACCCTAGTGATGTTTGCCAACTTAGCGAACTAAGGGGGCCCACCTTGTAGTTGGGAATGGGAATGGGAATGGCTTAATAGTTGGTAGTGGTTAATGGCCCCATTAACAGCTTTTATATTTTGGGAATGGGTTAAGATTCGCAAATAAAAGGTATTACTGGGGCTTTGAACTGGGTCATGTACTCTTAGCTTTGTATCAGGTGGGGCTCCCTAATTTGGTTAAGATTCGCCATTGAACTACATGGCTATATCTACCGCAAGGAGTTTTTCCCCTAGTTCGAAGCCAACTAAGCTAACGACTAGGGGCTCCACCTCGTAGAACTCAAAGTTGGACTTGGTGAGAGT
>VSDK01016836.1:554647-559647 GCA_009767595.1 Symbiodinium kawagutii
AGGAGGTTGGGCCCACAAGCGTGAGCCAAGTTGGTTTGTAACTCCGGTAGCTACCAGTTAGATATAGCCAGTATAGCCAGATATAACCATAGGTGACCAGGCTATGAACCAGCTTACAATGTTCGAGGTACCACTACAAGCACCACTTGAGTCCGAACTTCCTTTGATCCCATGTAGTTGGCCTGTTCAAATTTTAATCAGATTTTGCTACAAAGGGCTGACCCTTCATTTCAGTTTCTTAATATCTGGCTATGGGTCAATATGAAACAAGCAATAATGGGGGACAATAAGCAGTAATAATGGGGAAAACCATGGTAAATGATTGGGAACCAGGGGTACAGGGTGAACTGACCTACTATCATATTTGTTGCGAAAGGCACTCCATTCATGAGCCAATCTTGATGGGACAGCAGTGATTCTGATTCATCAAAGTTTACGGATGTGCAACGGGAGTCACGAGCGGCTTTCCTGCAAGACGTTGTCACGTGTAGGGCTCACCAACTTGTCTATATGACGACTTGGTGCAGCCGATCTTGTATCCAAAAGTAAGTAATTTGCGGATACTGAGCAATCACTTAATACGTTTACATAGCAAAGGATATGTATATCATATTTCTACATTGTCGATATTCATTGATTCTAATCAGGAGTTTCAATCAAACCCAATTCGGAATTCTATTAGGGCTTTTTGAATGTCTTCCTTGCATACTATTGCTATCATCATCCTAGCTACTGATGATCAGTAGAGTCCATTTGACCATTGGTCGTCACAATACCTTATGTTGCAGATAATGTACCGAATACTGATGTACAATAACAGGCAACAACAGGATAATGACGGCCCAATGATGATTGTGATGTTTGGTTACACATTCATACTTCATACCAATGACAATGATCAATGGTTGTACTTTGATGGTCGACTAGCTGGCTGGTACTTGTTTGTGAGATACCTACATCCATCAATAGTATCAAACGATAATCATGGTGTATTGCTACCCCATGCAGTATGTCATCATGTTGATTTTGCTACTATGATCGACTCGTTTGTGCTTTCGATCGACTGATGTCCCGACCAATCGATGCAACCGTTTTAATGAATGGTGAGCACCAGCAATATTCATATGGGTGTTTTTCAAAATTCCGTTCCCCCAAATCATCCATTAATGATAAACTTGAGTAATGAACCGACCATCTTGTGGACACCCCTAGTTTCAGAAACTACTACCATTATTGGCATAAGAATCATGAATATGGATTTATTATTGGGCAATCTACTAATTGGGCACCCCTATTTTTAGAAACTACTATATTCATTATTCATTTTAGAAACTACTATATTCATGAAGCAACCACCTTTCGGGCGCTACTATATTCGTTATTCAGTCATCATATGGCAGTGGGTCAGTTCACCCTGTACCCCTGGTTCCCCTATCATTAACCAGGCTGTTTTCCCTATGAAATTGTTGGTGGAAATCCCCCACTACTTGGTTGATTAATATTGACCCAGCTCGCCATATATAGCTGGTATATCCCCTACTATTGTTACTTATTATCCCCTACTATTCACCATTAACCATTAACCATTGGTTGGTTGGTTGGTTAACTGCTTGACCCATAGCTTACACATGAGAATCATTACGTAGCGCTGCCAGGTGCGATGGCCTATGCTGGTCGCTTTGCGCGGCGAACGACCTTTGGCAGCGCCGGGATTGGATTCCAGCATCGTTACCCGGGGTCAATGTGGGTGGGACATGGTTCAACCACTTGATGGCTTATACCCACTAACTTAGGTTCTTAGTGTTTTTGGGATATGATTGATTTACCATTTAACCATTAAAACATATTTTTAGCAAGGGATCTATAAGCCACCAAGACCACCATGCTTGAAAAGACGACAATCCAAAGATGGTGGTTCATTGAGTGCAACTTTGTAATAGGAAGAACGGAGAGTGATGGTTGATCATGATATGTTTGCAATATATATATATATATATATACACGATCAGTTTGGTTGTTGCTTGAAATGGGGCATCGTATCCCAAAATCATAGAATGTTAGTCGTTTATAGTAACAAACCAACCACAACTCTGGGGGTTCCCTATTATTAGATACCACGTTCACAGGATGTGGATAGGCTTTGCACCTCCTGCATTTCAATATTGGAGTTGGTTTGGCAATTTGATTGAATTTTGATTTGTCCAAACGGTAAATCAACACGCTTGACACTGTAGAGTCTTCCAAGTCTGGACCCCTACTGGGTACGGCCCTCCCACTTTGGCATGAGTCAATTTTCTCAACAGTCAGATCCGGCACGTGAACATGTGGTGCTTGACCAGTCTATAGATGTTTGTTGATGTTATGTTATGGATATTTCTGTTGCGCTTGAGCGTTGACACTCTTCTACAGATGATGCTTCCCAACCGAACAATGTGTTTCTGTCAAATTTGTTAGGAGAACATGTTCACCAAGTATGGGCTCCGAATTCCAAAACCGCACAAACTTGCACCAAGTTTGATCAGTGCGTTGAGGCTGAACAAAGACATCGAGCGTCTTGGCTGCCGAGCAGCCCACGTCACCCTGCAAAGGGTTGGATCATGAGCTGTTGGATATGATTCAACAGTTCATTCATGTCAGTTCCATTAGTCAGTCATTTGGATGTGATTCCATCAGGGGGCTTTCTTTTCACCACCGCTAGTTTTGGTGCGACCAACAACAACGCATGAGCGAGAAAATGGTGATGTTGATGGCTGCCATGTGAAGCCCTCGGTCACTATCATTCCAAGTTTATTTGAATTAATGAACATTCCAACAGCGAAAGACTAGTGACTTATGGGATCTCTCGTTGGCGGCAGGCTTCCAACATAAGGAAAATGAATGGTCATTTATGGGATGTCAACAGCCAGGGGTAGTCACACCATGATATACCCAGGGCCCATAGCCATAGTTGTGCATGTTTGTTTGCGGATAAAAAGTATGTAGGCAGGCTGCAGCAACCAAAAATCACACGGATAGCACTACTTCCAGATTCAAGACTTCAAGAAAGCTCACCCAGGAATGGTGAATTTGCATCCTGTAAACTTGAAAGTGTTTGAAAGTGACCCAAAATACCAAGTACAGGATTCATTTGTTCAAGACATTCGGTGAAATCTTGAATCATGCTAGTGTTGAAGCATTTTCACATTTTGAGGAACACAACTAAAACATATCTTTCAGCAACTCATTGAATCTACCTTTCTACTTTACAGGTGTTTCTGTTCATAGTTCCAATGTTCTGCTCGCTTTTGAGGCCCTAAGATGTTTGCCACACATGTGCATAAAACATCGTCACTATGAGTCTAAAATTTCTGTAGGCACTATATGATTGATATCACTCAAGCGAAAAAACATTGTAACATCAAAAAGACAACAACATACGTAGGCACTATATTATTGAGCAGGCTGCATACTGCTTTTGTTTCAGGCACCCAATTCTTGATAAGGGACTCATCTCCCTAAATCCCTGTGCAAGATGGAAGAACTCAACCAGTGGACAACTTCTCACTTCACCAATGAAGTCAAATCTTCCACACTTCAGAAATTGATTCAAAGAATGCCAAGACAATTTCCAGCGCCGCCAAATGTCTAAGTCTAGGCCTACCTATGGGTTAACTTTGCGTGGGGTGCAGTGAATGGCACCTAGGAAGGTGGAGAAGTGGCTTCACTACGTCATGGCAAGCTTCGTTTTGGATCACGACGACTCCCCGAGACTTGGATTCGAATTCTCAGCTTGGGATGGATACCAGTATTGCCATCAGTATCCATCAGTTGCGTTATGGTAGCATCAATGGTTGCTATCAGCATTACTCTATGGGAAACGCACCTGAAGCAGAAAAATATGAAGGTAAACCACAAATAGCTACATTAAATTCCATCTATATTTGTCTATATGTATAAAAGTACATATATATATATATATATACATATATATTTTTTTCATGGCTTGGACGATCCACGCAACCAGGAGAGTTTTGAGGGACGACATTGATTGGCATTTTAGAAACCAACATGGAACATGGATAGTCTCAGTACTTGTAGGATGAAGCTGTTGGCGTCCAGTAGGATTAACGGTCATGAACCATGAATTACTGTAATCGTATTGTAATTAACCACTAGTCAACCTCCATTAACCACCAGTAAGCATCATCAAACCATCAGTTTGCTATTCACAAATAAGTATCAATATGATGAAACCACTTCAATAGCACTATATATCTTTTGCAGCCATCAAACAATTTGTTTGCAAAGAAAAACATGTGGCAGTGGGTCAAAACCCTGTACCCCTGGTTCCCCTATCATTATCCATTGTTTTCCCTTTTATTGTTAGTGATTATCCCCCATTAGTTGGTTGGTTAATATTGACCCATGGCCATGTCAACATCCATGTTCTTTTTCATTTGCTTGCGCATTGAGTGCTGGTGACATCAACAGCTCCAGGCGGAAGTATTGCAACAAGGCCGCTGCGCGATCTTGCTTGCGTCAACGGACGATCGTGAATAGGAACCCACTGACCCACTGGTTGTTGGTTGCTGTTGTTATGGTTGGTTGTTGTTGGTGAGGTGATGGTTCATGGTTGGCTAGTTGATGGTTAGTTGTTGGCTTGTTGATGCTTTATTAATGGTTGTTAAAGGCCACATGTTGATGTTTGGGCTGCTGGTGTTTCTTGCTTTTTGGGACCCGCAGCGGATGCATGATCAATCATGATCAGCAGGGGTTCCCTTTCGCAGAAAGGATCGATCTGACCAAATGTGTGCTCAATCAAGGTTTTTTTGATGACAAATATATCATGTGCTCATGATTAAAGATGTTTTGTTGATGATTGATATTTTTGTTGATGGTCAATAAATGGTTGATAGTGCTGAATTGATGGTGACTTGGAGTACGAGTCGACGGTCAGACGGTCAGTGGGTTGCTGCTCGGATTTCAATCAACGTCAATAGCCTCCTGATGGTATCCATGGG
>VSDK01016839.1:4565-26283 GCA_009767595.1 Symbiodinium kawagutii
TGCAAACCGCTGAGAAAGAAGTCTCCATGTCTCAAAGCCATTTCCACCAGCATTCTGGCGAACCAGAAGTCGAGCTGATCCTGTACACAAGTTGGCAAGCAAGTAGTGAAGTTTCCTACTGAACGTGATCATCTGTTGCACCTGCTGTGGTGTGACATTTCCATTCTGGAAGGAAGTGTCATCGATCGCAGTTGCCGATGCTTGTGCTCTATCTAAGAAGTCAACTACATTGGCTTGGAACATGGACAAGTATATTCTGAAGTTCCATTCCCATTCTTCCCAGTTGCTGGGATTGCCATCGAATGGCTTGGGAAGGGGGAGTTTCACATTTCCGAAGTCTCCTTCTATGGCAGTCATTCTGGCTAGATCCTACAAACCGAAGTATGTACACCTAGACCTAGAAGTTCTCTATTGAAGTTCCTAGGAGTCCCTGTCGTTGCAGGGCTCCGCTACCATATCAAATTAGAGAAGTCCCAGATACTTACCTACCAGGAAGTCACCAGAAGTTCTAACCCAACACACACTCAGGCTCAACCCTGAAGTTCACTCTGAGTCAGCAGAAGTCTTTTCCTCATGTGGCCTTGAGCCAAAGGTGAAGTTCACCATGACTCAATGTGAAGTACACGAAGTGTGGGTGTGCATGTACATGTTGACAAAACCAACCAACCAACCAACCAACCAACCAACCAACCAACCAACCAACCAACCAACCAACCAGTCATAGATGGTACCTACTATTGTTGCGTATTAAGGCTTATGAACCAACCAACCAAGAGACAAACCAACCAACCAACCGAAAAACAAACAAACCAACAAACCAGCCAGCCAGCAAACCAACAAACCAACAAACCAACAAACTAGCCAGCCAGCAACCCAATAGGAGAACAACCAATGACTTTGTTTGTTTCGTGGTGCATCATTTATTGGACAACCCCGGACCAACAGTGTTGGGATGTACCGTGGTGCTTCACTTATTATAGATGGGTGGATTACTTTCCAATGAATTGTGGTGGCTGAGAAACTGTCACAAAAGAAACCTGGATATGTGACTTCATGGCACCCATTATAGGTCTAGAATCACGATCAACCAATTGTAGTACCGGTGAGACGCGATGGTGCATGAATCAATCGCTATTATTCAGCTGCTATTCTCAACCAGCATTGACAAACGTCTACTGCTTCAAAGATTCATTGATCAACCATTTCACATCGGTCAACCACCATCATTAGCATCCACCAAAATGACTCATCACTCCCACCATTACTTGTGAACCAACATGGCCAACTGCGTCTGTCAATAGTGGATGCCACCTTGCCATTGCCTTACCCTTGGGACAGGTGGCAAACCACTTTTTTCGGGGAATATATCGACTATTTACTACTATATCTATATGATGGTATTCTGAATAGGTAAGAAATAGTGACCTGAATATATATATATATATAGATAAATATCTATATATGTATGAATATATATGTATATAAAAATATATGTATATGTATATATATATATATCATTCATTCATTTTTACTAGTATTCATCCAGTCTCCTATTAGCCTTAGATGAAGAACCAGTAGTTAATAATAATGCATTTATTGGAAACCAGCACTGAGGAGCAGTGAACTTGGATAAACAACCATAAGCCTTTATAAATTGCCCCACATAACCATCAGCCTTAGATAAATAACCACAAGCCTTAGTTCAATACTGCAAGCCTAAGATAAACCTTATTAGATACACTTAGATAAGCCTTCGGAGCTTACTTGAATGATCATCCCATTTAGTAAGTTGGTAGCAATTGTGGTTATAACCTCTTTATCAATGGTAAAAGCCACTTAGGCTAGTTACTAACCATGGTTAATGTCAAGTCAGGATTACTAACCCCCCCAAGTAATCAAGCCCCTCCTGCTCCCCAGACCCTGGTTCTTACTAAAGTTAATTAGGCTCTGATTTCCTCCCCTAATAAGCTAGCGACAGCCGAAAACCCCCCCTAATTCATCAACCCCCTCTGGATCCCTAATTTTTTGAGATTTGTTGTTGAAAGTAATTCTAGATTAGTATCAATTAATGGCTGCTGATGCTGGGGCACTCTCTGATGCTAGTCAAACGGCTGCTGGGGCACTCATCGTTCTCACCACCCTCATGCTGGAGCTGGATCCTGATCCTCAATCCCCATGGTTCTCATTATACTCTTATCCACTTCTCATCTCTCATCTCTCTACGGGGTTATTATTTCGGGGGTTCCCTTTTTCTGATGTATGGTCAGACCTTGTTGACCTTGGGGGGAGTTATTAATCCGCGGTTGCCATTACTAACCAGTAGGTTATAACTGAAATGGGATGGTCAGTAATCCTAGGTACGGTATAGTTTTTTTCCATTACATACTAATCATTGGGCTAGTTACCCAGCTAGTTACCCAGCTAGTTCCTAAATGGGATGATTCTCCACGAGACCATGGTATCAATGGTCAATTACTAACCATGGTTACTAACCAATAGGTGACTACCCTACAATGGCTAATAAACGGGATAACTATCCATTGGACTAGTTATCCAGCTAGTTGGCCAGCTAGTTATCGAGCTAGTTATCCAGCTAGTTATTCATTGGGCTAGTTCTTGGACAAAAATCATTAAAAGTCACTGCTGATCCGCCGTCGCGCCGCGTCGCACCTGAATCCCAAGGGCATTCCGCCACTTGCCAATGCTCGCCGCGCCGCCGCTGCTCGGTGGCAGTCTCCTCCGCAACTAGATCTGGTCGACAGCAGTTCTGGTTGGCCATGGGTACCCCCTGGTGAAGTAACCTGGCAATGGAAAACCCACCATTTACAGCTGATCTATAAAGGTTGATAGAAATTATGGAAAATAGTGGGTTTTTCAATGATGTTTAATTACTTTATAGCCTGGCAATAGAAAACCCGCCATTTACAGCTGATTTCCGATGGTTTCCCTATGAAATATGAGGTGATTCTCCATTGCCAGGTTAGCAAAGGGTAACAGCCAATGATTGTGCAGACTATATACAGGTATAGCCAGCAATTGACAATTATCAACAGTTATCAACATGAAATCATATCGGTACAACAACGAGCTGCAATTGAAGGGATAGCTGCAGCAACAGATGGCGAACACCGTAATCCTCCTTTATTGGGTTGTACTTAGTGGCCAATATTTATGGTGACAAAACGCATCACTAGCAAAACAGGCTATTTCATGGTAATCAGTAAGAACTAAGATTGCTAAAACTCGTTTATGCGGGTTTCAGTCCCAAAATCAGCAATGATAACAACCAGGCCCCAACCGACAGCTTGTAGGTGGTGGTTAGCGATGCTTGACGGCGGAACGGTAGCCAATAATAATCGAGAACGGGCGGAATGGGCATATAACCCCAGTACATGGCTGTCTTTATCACGCCAGCAAGCAATACATCGGCTGCGAACCTCCCAAAATGTGGTTCAAAACAGGTGTGTACATTTGAAATTGTGCAAAGACTGTACATGTTAATGCTCATCACAGATCTGCACACACGATACTTCTCATGCCTTCCAATGATGAGCAATCTAGCAATCTACTAAGTTCCTCCTACTACTACAACAAATCCTCCTCCTCCTTCTCCTCCTGCTATTCACAACAACAAGAACAACAACAACAACAACAACAACAACAACAACTACTACTACTATTATTACTGCTACTACTACTACTCCTACTACCACCACCACCTCCTCCTGCTGCTGCTGCTGCTGCCAGTACTGCTACCATTGCTGCCAACGCCGCAACCATGAGTCGTGCAATTTCTTTTCCATCCGGAGCCGCCCCTGGCATCAACTTTTTCCACTGGAACTTCTCGTCGTTCATTAGCGCCGCTTCGAAGATACATTCGACGCGGGAAAAGGGGCTGTTACCCTCTGAGGTGGCACGGACTCCAGGTGAAACACAGAAATAAGGTTGCCAGCAACCTTCAAAATTATCATTTTTTGGATGGTTATGTATCAAGAAATCTATATTTGATGGTTACTCCAGGTGATGTATCAAGAAATCTACAGTTGATGAATTTACCAGATTCATTTGAGCAAGAGTGTACATGTATTGCAGTTTCAATAGATGTGCCTGATTTGTGTACACGTGTCTGTATATATGAAGGATTAAGTGGAAACGCGTAGTGACTTATATCCGCCAGAAACCATCCAACTGCTTGGTTGTATGGCAGTGGGTCAAAACCCCGTACCCCTGGTTCCCCTATCATTAACCATTGTTTTCCCCATTATTGTTGGTGATTATCCCCCATCATTTGGTTGACTATTATTGACCCATAGGATTGACTGATGGATGGGGGCGGAGCAAGCCTTAGATGCCCTACAGGGAAAGGATGCATGGCACTTCTTAGTCCTTTCCTCAGATTGACCCTGCTGGTACTGGTTCAGAATCGTTTTCATCACATGGTGGTCTTGCAAGCCATAGGGGACCTTGACTCCCAGAAATTCCGTGCCACTTTTTGCATCTGTTGAACCGATTGAAGCGGGGAGATCCTTGAAGTTCTTGGAACTGGCGATGTGATATCCACCTGCAAATCATGAAACCATTGCTAGACATTGCTAGAACAATGCCAGCGGCTACCATATAGAATAGCTGTTGGTCATGTTTGTTTGGACAAACATTCAGGAACCAAGAAAAACAATAGCCATATAACTCCAGCAGCAGTTCTGCAAGGAGTGTCTTGATTGATTAATATTCAATCCACGTATATCAACACATCAACCATTCCAATACACAACCAGTTAACATCATAGAATATTAATATGATCACCGATTAACCATTCCACCATAGACTAGTTGATTAATTAATTAACATCACTGATTACCCTTCCAATACATCAATATTCGATCAGTGATGGTCTGTGGCTGATTGCACACCGTTTTGCCATGGAAACCCTCTGTCGCCTTGTCTGCTGACTCCCAAGCACTCCCTCCACCCGCAACAAGCGAGCCACGGCCGCTCAGCGAACCGCTCAGTGGCAGTCAAAGGCACCATCCCCGATGAACTCACGGAGCAGCCTCATGAAGGTGGCCGTGATTTACTGCTTGGTGGTTTCAACCCCTCTCAAAAAAATGAGTCAACCAACCATTTGTTAGTGATTACTAGGGAAACAAATGTTTGAAACCACCAGCCAGTTTACCTTTTTGATAGAGAAAAAATGGATCAGTTTACATCAAAGTGGCTGTTGTTGACTTTCTTGATACCAAGAGTTGGAGAAATTAATTCATCCACACACACACAATTGATACCAACAAATGGAGAACAAATGAATAATTCATGACACACAATCATGAACCACGAGAAATGTGTAAACGCAATTATCTCAGGAAAAGTTGCCATAATTCATTTATATTCAGTGGCAGGTTGGTTGATTGTATCAAGTATGTAAGTATAGGGAAAAGGCAACACAACAAATTGATCTGTAGCGACATTGTACATGTCTGGCCAACACTTGACACCTTGCCTACAATTGCTGGCTACAACAGCCATCCTACCAGTAGCGCATGCAACCCTCCCAAGCCACCGAAATGATGGCTGCAGTTCCCTGCAGTTGGTGAAACATGCTTCACCAACTGCGGTTCTTTGATGACGCCATCCCCCTTTGATGCACCATTTCATCATACTTACCTACGCGCTTATTTGATGGTGATTCACAACTTTTATGGCAAAGCATTTCACACCTTTTAGGGGAAACTTTCATGGCAATCCTATTGATAGTGATTCTCAAATGGGGTACGTCTGGGGATTGACTGGTTTTCAATAGAGCATTGACTGCACACGTGTCACTTGTAACGGGCACGGACTTGTTGCAATATACTAAGGGGAGACACCATTTTGTTGCCATGGCAGTTAGGCCATGTGGGAATGTGCGTATGGCTCAATAGCAACCATCCCCAAATGGGTGCGTGAACCCAACTAAGGTGACATATGGAGGATGTTCACTAGGGGTACAAGGTATTGATCCAGAGCCAGGTGTGTGATTATTGCTCACAACAGTCAAGCAAGGAAGGTAAATAACAAACAAACTGCACATTGAGTTGGCTTGAGCATACCTACGTTGGTAACGTACTTCTACTGATTTCCTACATGTTTTACACTTTGTAATAAGTAGATATAAGCAGATGAAAAGCAGAATAAGTAACTTCTAAGCAAATAAATAGCCGGCGTGACAGAAGTACTCATGATCTAATCCATGCACGTCCATACACAAAAGTGCAAAATGGCCATGACCCTATGTGCAATTGGGCTCCTGGAAAAATATCCCAAATCACCATCCCAGGTAAAAACATGTATCGCCAGGTTTTAACTAACACAAACCAACTAGTCACTAGGTTTAAAGCAACATAAACTAAATATTTCAGGAATACAACATAATCTAAACCAACTCTTTCGGTCACATTTAACCTAAACCAAACCAACCATTTCAGTATGTTTTTTTCTCCGGGTGATGCCCCACCCCACGGTCACAGCTGCCCCGGCGCCCACCAAGAACGGTTCCCTGCTGGGTGTCCCCGGCGCTTGCCCCGGCGTCAGTTCCGGGGGCCAGGTGCTAAAGGCTTCGAGCAAATTCAGCACATCTTGGGCCTGGAAGTGCTGCCATGCAGGGAACTCGGGGGTAAGTTGGTAACTTAACCATTAGTTAGTTAATCAATATTAACCATTAGCCAACTAATCTTAACCAAGATGTTCGTTGGGAACAGGAGCCAACTGATGGGTCGATATTGATCAACCAACCAATGGTTAATGGTGAGTGAGAATAGGAGATAACAACCAACAACAACAGGGGGTATACCAGATAATATATGGCTACGGGTCAACACTGATCAACTAGTGGGGGAGAATCACCAGCGATAATAGGGAAAAACAATAGTTGATATTGATCTACGCACATAGTTTGTAAGTAGTTATTAATGGATATATCATCTTTTGCGATGTTTCATAAACATCATGAATTATGTTTGTATGATGATGGTTGATAATGGCTGATGACCATGGTTTAAACAAAACATATATTGTTAATTAGATAGTTAACGGATGCTAAAGGTGATGCATGGAAGAAATACAAATACTTAAATACTGGATGGATGTGGATGCTGTTGCTGCTGCTGATAATGCGAGACAGGGACCCATTGGGCTCTGTTGATTTTACAACATCTGCTTCATCTTGTCACAACCAGCTACGAAGCGGACTTCCTTTCACCAGGTGCTGGTTCCGAGCGGAAACTTCATCCACGAGATTGTGAGAAGAACGACTCTCAGCAGGTTGACTGGCACTTGGAGGGTTCTTGTTGTGCTGGCATTTCATCCTCCGTGTTACAGTCATTTTCCTTCGGAATGCTCATTCATGACGGCTGACGAAGGTTAATGAGCGCCACCGACGGTTGATGGTGATTGAATTTGTCATTAAGGATTCAATGGATTCAATTGACGGGAACAGCCTATGACTTCATGTATAATCATAGCAAGGAACAGCGATGATTTCATGTATCAACCGTCACCGCTTGTGCTGACGCTCTGAGCCATGGATACCATGGCCAACCAACCAATAGATCTCCGACCAGGACTGCTACTCACATCCAACCCAACCACGCAACCACGCAACCCGATTAGTATAGCCCACCAATCAAGCAACCAAGCAACCAGTTACAAGCAAACAACCCACCAATCCAGTTGTAGCTGGATCCCTATAATTGCTGGTTTCAATAAGTTATCTATGTGATAGCGGTGTATCCCTATCAACCATTGATCAACTGACCTATTATTTACCATTTAAGTTTATATATTATAGTTTAATTATCAACCATTTATAGGTTGTGAACCATTGATAGCTTATTACTATTAATGGTCCTATTAATAGGTTATTAACTTATTAACCATAGGAGGTAACAATTGATATCTTATCATTCTTAACCATCATCACTAACAACCAACCAGTTCTGGTCCTTGAGATCGGGATCGCGCCTTCGGGTAGGTCTCGTCATCTGCAGGGACCTTCAACACGGGATAGCCAGGCACGGCAGGCAACGCCAAGGAATGGCATACCCCAAGCACCACATAGGTCAGGGGAAGTGGCGGGGCTTAGTGGTTGGCATGATCATTTGGGTATGTGAGCCATAGAGTAACCACCAACCCATCAAAAAATGATGATTTTACTTGAAAACCATGGGTGAACTTGGGGTACCACGATTTTGGCACATACCCACTATAGGGCGTATAATAGGGGATAACAACAAACAATATTAAGCAAGCAACCCAGTCTGGTCATTCAGGGGATATTCATAAGGATATTAGCCCAAGCCACATAGAGCTTAATGCAATGATGAATGGTTGATTAGGAGGCTGGGCAATTGATGTATATAATGATCCAAGGCTGATCAGCAGGCACAGATCCAAGATATCTAGCGCAAAACCAGCAAAGATATATAGGCCTGTATCATCCTGTGTGCGCATCTAGATCTCCCAGTAACCTTCGGCAGACTTTTAGCATTCCCAGAAGTACAAAAAATATTGCTCGAAGGAGACAAACATCCCAAACCCTGACAACTATGTACTACAACTCGCTGAAAACTGCCTGCTTTAGAAAGCGTCCATGTTTATTGGTGGCTTTGACAAGGCCCCGTAGATTCTTATCATGCTCGCACCAGCACCAGCACCAGCAGCAGCACCAACAGCAACAGCTCAGTGGTGGTGAGCCAGCACGATCAGCCCTCCTCTGAAGCCGAGCGGCACTTCGAAGCAAAGGTTCGATGAAGGTCTTCAGAACAGGGATCTGTGGCAGTTTCAAAGTCCCAGGGAGCTGACCACCAACTCGATGCAGATCTGATTCGATGGTTCCCCAAATTCCTGGCCCAGATGCTCCATGTATGCTATACCTACATACCTGGATCATTTTATAGGCAAATGTAGGCATATGGTTGTTTCTCAAAATAGGAGACCACTGAAATCACCCATTGATCATCTAAAACAGACTATCTGGGGATGATTATTTTGAGAAACCACCATATATACCATCATACATGGAGCATCTCCGGGTGGTGGTATCCTACCGGGTCTTCGCCCCAGCTGTGCCCCACGCACCAAGGCGCCTCGTATTCCGCCGCGGAGTTCATGACGAAATCAGCCCCGTTTTGGTGCGGGAAAATCCACACGCCCTGTGGCAGCGCGTTGACCCATGGCGCAGGTGAAAAAAAAACGTTGCTGAAGATCTCGTTTCTCTTGGATGCTATTGGTTGATTACCAATCATCAGTGACTTAGCTGAATGGCATATAACTTAGCGATCACCAATGATGACTTAAGCTGCCAATGGTGATGCTGGTGGTAGGAATTTGTCATTGACTTGGACTAACTTTTGTTATTTGTCAATCCTCATCAATGAGCATCGATTGGAAAATCTATGTTGGAAAGCCTTGTTGTAATCACCAAGCTACTAGGGGGTTCCAACATAGATTTTCCCATCATTTTTGGCTATTGTTCCCTTTATTCCCTTTTATTCCCTATCATTTCCTACAAACACTCTGATAAACCTGGCAATGGAAAATCACCGTATTTTTGCAGGGAAACCCTGGGAAGCTACGTGTAAATGGTGGATTCTCCATTGCCATGTTTGTTTACCCGAGAATACCCGAGCGTATTCCCTATTTGTTCGTTGGTTCTGAACCACCATTCACCATTCCCATGGACCATTTCTGGACACCACCACTCTAGGTGACCGCTGACAATCACCAACCCTGCGAGTGCCCATGACATGGATTCAGCGGCTAGTTCAGTACCTACATGGCTGTGAGTCACAATCAACCATCCCAAGAATGGATGGTCAGCGACAGTTTGGTCACAGCGACTTGGGAAGCCGGGTGCAATTACAGTGCATCAAATATCATCATATTTCAATTATATGCTGGTTTCTCAAGTCAATAGGGGTAGCCCCAGTCATCATCCTGTTTGAACTATAGTAACAAAGCAAACATAACTTTTGGGGCAGGACCCCGAACTGGCTAGGTCGAACCCCATATCATTTCATTTTCATCTCTCCCAGCCATGTCCAACCTGTCCAAACCCAGCCGCCAGCAGCTCTCAGCTCGGCCTCGCCCTTTCGGACGTTGTCCCACATGCCAAGTGTCCGAGCCTGGAACGGTTCATAGTAGGGGATAGTAGTAGGGGATAACTATTTTTGGTTTAACCTCCAAGTTATGGTTAGTAGTAGGGGATAAGCAACAAACTTTTCGTTAAACAACTACGATTGTTTCATTATTACTAAAAGGAGCTGATAAGCTGGATGACAACTGGGGGGCCTATTACTTGAGAACCCACATGTTATCAATAAGACCAGGCTCTAGCTCAATGGTAGATCCATTGGTTCATGAAACACCATCAGATTACCTAAAATAGCTGGTGATATGAGCGACGGTCAATATTTAATGTGTGGCTCAAGGTCATTTGGATTTGGTGAGTGTATTATCGTTTTTCAGGTTTTCGGCACTTCAGATAATTATCGTTTTTTGGTGAGTGTATTATCGTTTTTCGGCTTTTAAGCTCATTTCTGAAACCCACGACCCTCCGAATAATAAACATGATAGCATAAATATTGGCTGTAGCTCATATACAATCAACAAGTATGGTTATCAATAACTACTGTTTCAAGATACTGATCCATACTAATTTCACTTTCAAACCATGGATAAGAACTTCAATTCTTTTAGTATGGTTTAGTATGGATACCTAAATTTCATCTGGTCTAGTACGTTGGAACTTCGTACCGGAATATAAACATTAATCAAAAAGTGTATTTCTGAACAATGATAGTTGGGACGATGAAATTTCAGCATTGAATCAATAACCGTAGTCGTGATAAACATGCTTGCTTCAATGATGAATGACGTAGACTATCTATATGGGAAACCGTGAAAAAGGGGATGGTCATTAAACTCAACATTGATTAAAGCGACATGACATGAATATAGCACCACATCACATCCCTACACCTCAATCAAAACTTTGGCAATCACCTTGCAGAACAAGTTGATACAAATCGTGTCTGATAAAATGTGTTTTTTCCATGGAAGTTCCTTGGCTTTCCATTGTTTTTCTTTGTTTTCCAAAGGTTTGAAGACAAGCAGCAGTCGTGTCCACGCAGTGTCCACCCAGTGCCAACTGGATTCAGTCTGATTCTGACTCTGTGCTTCACAGGTCCAAAGCTGTAGCAGAGCAGCAGGAGACTACCAGCAACAATCATCAACCGCAAACAGCAACAAAAACGACAACCACAACAAAACTGCGGCGATCAAATACAACAAGCATTGAGACAAAAACTATCACTCCGAGACAGAAAGGAAGAACAAAAAACCAAGTACCAGGCAAGCAAACAACATTAACATCAAATGAAGAGCAAGCCACACATTACTAAGAAGAAAACGACAAAGACACTAAAAACCCACTGCGTGCTGAAGACAATGCGACGACGTGCTAAGCTTCGGACAGCGGAGTTGCCCCGGAAGAGATAGTCTCTGCACATCCGCCGCAGCAAACGGTGGTCCGTGGTCTTGACCTCAACAGAAATGGTTGACCGAAACGGAACATCTTCTTCATAGCCCTGCTGAAGTAGGAAGCATATGGCGGTTTCTCAAGCCATAGGGACCCCAAAAATGGTTGGTTTATTACCATAAGTGCTTGATAACTCATAGCTCTTCTCAAAATAGGGACCCAAAAAATGGTTGGTTTATTGCTATATGTGCGGCTAATGAACTGGATATAACTGGATGATTGTGGGGGTACCCCTATTCTGAGAAACCACGATATGTTGGTTATACAGTGATACCTGTTCAACAACGGTAAAAGTATGACAAAGGCAAATTCACTGGTTAGAAAACATGCTGAATGATGGCAACTTTCCAACACATGGATAACACTGGCTGATGAAGTCATTAGTAAAATAATGTAAAATACAAACAGGCGAAATGGACGCCTGCCTCTGAACAGTTTAATGTGAATGAGTGGCATGAAAGGATCCAAGCCACAGGGGATAAGTAATAGAGAAGAGTCGAGATGGATAAGTAGAAGTGAAGCTTAAGCATTTATGAGTAATTGTTCAACAATTCTGGGGGTCCCCTATTCTAAGAAACAACCAACTGATGAATTTTCCACTCGACCGAGTGGGTTTCCCCTCGAGTTAGCACCCAACCAACCCGACCGCCCACCCTGGTCCAGACCCCCCGAGCCCCTCCGTGCGCCGAGTGCAGGACGCAATTGTGATCGTCCAACTGAGTCGGTGCTGCTGGGGGCTTCTTTGTGCTGTCAGGTAGGGTGGTGGCTCAGATGATAGATGGTTTGTAAACAGCTATAATTGGTGAGTAATCAAGTAGGGTGCCTCATGCAATGCGAGATGACAAATGGTTCGTGGCCATTCATAATTGGGTTAGTAACCAGCTAGACGTGGGTAATAAACAGTAAATACTGGTTCATTGATAGACACTTGTGGTTAACGGTGGCTGATACTAGGGGTTTAGCAAAAGAAACCTACAATGTGGTAATTTCACCTGTTAATGAAGTAGCCAATGCTTTAGCCAAATCAATAGCTGGTGGTTTACGGTTCTGGCAGGTTTTCTCCAGATGGATCTACCATTACTTTGTAATGTGATCAATCCCCAAACTCTACCTAGTACATTCTTAAGCTCCAAATAAAACTGCCATGTGCTATGAAGGAAGTTTTTCTCATTCTCCAGGCTGTGCTCAAACCATTTCACAGGTCTAGTGCGGCAACATCATGGGGAAAAGTCCAAGTCACCGCTTAGGTCCAAATCGGTGGTCCAAATCACCGTCCAAGTCGTTGCAACGAACTGCCTCCCAAACCTCAGCAGAATCATCATCAGGCGGCCTGCAAAGACGTCAAAGGCGAGATGAAGACTTTGAAAACTTTGTTCACATCCACTGCCTGAGGCAGGGGGACCCCAGTGGCGCGGGCGCGCCAAAAAAAGCCAAGGTTTGGATGCAATGGCCGTTATCAAATTGTGGTGGCATGGGGGTGATATCTAAGGATGTACTTGTATAAGCAAACAACATGAAAGCATGATTCATGATTATTTGTACATTCATCTACACTCTATGCATCCGTTCATTGGATGTCTCGTCCAAAGTAGAAGTATGCGTTGATCCAACATTCAGTGTACCCTGTGTGACATATGTATACTAAAACCGTTTTAACGCGTTTCATTCAGAACATGAAGAATCTCGGTTGGTGGACCAGATTTGGGGAGCCCTTTCAATGGCCACGGAAATGCGCACCATGAGCACTAGATCCAAGACGCTCGTCCTACCCAAAATGTGGCTCAAACTCCATTTCAGTTTCTGACATAGGCCCCGGATTCCCAGAACCGTAACAAGCTTTGTTTAACTAAGGGGTTTAATCCTCCAAAAGGGATTAACCATTGTTTTAATAATGTAATCCCAGGGATAGAGCCTGCTTCAGGTATCAACTTCGAAGGTCATTTGAGCATTGCTTCGCACGCAACAGAACAGCTGTCAGTAAGCTCATGAACCCTGACAACAGCCTAGCCAACAGGCCAACAGGCCAGTAAACCACAACAACTTCCTCACCATTAAAAACAACACATCTTTCACCATTGTTAAGTCATCTCCTGTCGTTGGCAGCCCGCCCCCGTCCTGCGTGTACATGGGATTGAGGGCATGGATACCCTCAATGACCAGAATCCTGCCACAAGCAGGATCCATGAAGAAGTCAGTCGATGGTGAATACCCTGTATCCATAGCCGCTGACATTGCAAAGATTTGTTGGAATGGATGTTCATCATGAGCTCATCCATCCAATTTTGGGATGGTTAATACTGACGCACAACGGTAGAGGAAGTAGCAGTTACATACAAGAGACAAACCCAGCTGAGAACGGGGTCCATTGACAACGTAACAGCACCCTCTCATGCACGCACAATCATCAACCGATGCTGATTGCTTGTTCTCGTCGATCATGATGATTAGGCGTTCTGAACAATGGATAACCAACCACCCTTGGGAGTCTAGCACAACAATCAACCTTCAATCAAGGCATGTGACTCTGCTCACTGAAAAAAATAAGTCCAAAGCAGCAGCTTTGTATTGTTGATGCGCAGCTGGTGTAACAATCTTTATACAGAGCAATAGAATCATCAATTGGCGCTCAACTCCTTACTTGTGGACATGCATTTTCTTGAAATTGGAGCCAACAAATGGTTCAAACAAGTTTTTGGCTGACTGGATCTGACGCCTAAGATTTGGAAAAACAGTTTTCAATCATGTTTGGTTGATTCTGGTTGGATGACCATTCCTGATCGTTTATACTTGACTAATATTTTTCACCATGGTTATCAATAATAACTGTATCAATTAGTATAATGACAAATGAATGAATCAAAAAAGGATGGTGGCTATAACCATAGGATTGATTTGACATGATTTGACCATCACTAGTACTAGTCCACCTTGTTGGATTATGGGATGAAATTTAAAAACAGTGGTTGGTGACAACTAGTAATAGACTAGTAATTAGGAACTAATAAGTAGTAAGTAGTTTGGATATAGCTAGTCCGGTTGTCAATAACTACAGTAAGTAATATGGCACCAATTTCGACAACAATGGTGCGCCTAGATCATTTCAAACACACCAAAAACATAGCCTTTAATCGACCCCAGAGCTGTACGGTTGCATCCGCAAGACCCGCATCGGTCCCGTTGGGAGGCAAGGCATCAAACTTTTCGCCGTCCCTGGCACGGCCAGAGGGATGCAGATCGCATGCTGTGCTGTGAATCTGTGGCTGATTGGCTATAGGTCAAGATTAACCAACCAATTTCGTGGAGGATGATAACCAACAATAATAGGGAAAACAATGGTTAATGATAGGAGAACAGGCTTTCGACCCACTGCCGACTCCTTTTACGCAGTGCACAAGTCATGAGAAAAACACCCCAAAATACCTTTTGGCACTTCTTTGGCGCTATAATCAAACAGGGTTGATTTGCGAAGCGGCACTTCGTACAGTAGCGAACAAGCTGTGACTTCCAGCGATTTGGCGCTGACCACTGTGCATGTGCATTCGGGAATCTTGGTTCAAAAAATCTGGCGTCCAGTTCATTATCATGAAGTTTGCCAAGCTGTTGACATTCAATGTCGTTCATTTGTTTCCAGTCTGTCAATGTGCTGGCACAATTCATTATTGTTGCTAATGGTTCATATCAAATTGCTGGTTTCCTATTGAGTTCTTGCCAAGACCAGATCATGGGTCATTTGATTCCAACCAACACCAGATTCTCCTAAGTTTTTCCAAGCAAAATCAGCGAATGGTCTCGGCAAACCTTAGAGATCGTGCAAAAGATGCCACGGAGTTGACACAAACACCACCACAAAACCCCTTGAAATGTTTTGCTCGATATGTTGTCGCATGTTGTCGCATTTTGGTGCTTCCTGCTTGCTGGTATAGGGCCAGGGGGATATAGACACCATTTGATAACAACCAACGTCTGCGCAATTGACCATAGAGGACGGTGGATCTAATGCTGATCTGAGGGCCCTCAACGAGTCGCAAATCTCAGTCAAGAGTACACCCTAAATGCGATCAATAAATGAGTAACTATACACATTGATAAAATAGTGAATCAATAATTGGATAACTTCTTTGCGATATGTTTGATTTGTTCACTTGCATGGATTAATTCGACATTAATATGGGTGTTTATCAAAATAGGGGTAACCTCCAGCCGTCATCCGAAATGAATCACCATTATAGCAATAAACCCACCATAGTTTTGGTGTCCCCAAACTGGCTTGAGAAACCGCCATATTAGTCTCATTGTTCCTAATTCTCCTCTATGAACGACCACTATTAACCACTATCTCCGCTTATTTCTCACTATTATTCACTATTAATTAACATATCCTCAAACTCATTTGGGTTAGCAGTCAATGAGCAGCCCTGAAGTCGTGCTCATCCTTAGCAGCGAGTCCGGGGTCCCACACCCCTTTCGGTATCCGGTCTTCATGTCGTAGATCTCAGCAGGACAGGCAGGTGATTATGACCGATCAGCCTCTGCTAGCGCTCGCCATGGGAATCTCCCAGCCACTTCGAAAAACCGGTGCCTCGAGTCATCACAAACCTTGAGATGCTAAGTTAGCAACATCAACGTTGAGATGCTAAGTTAGCTAAGTTTCAGAGAAAACAAACTTCTGATGTTCAGATGCTAAGTTAGCTAGGTTAGCCTAAGACCAGTTCCAGAAAAACCCACCAACATTGAGATGCTCAGTTTCAGGCTGGAGTCATCACAGACTTCCCAGCGATCAATGCCTGGAACTGCCACCGTGCCGCCGTGACCCGAAAGCAGCCAGGAGATGGTGTCGACCATGTGCAGATCCAGCTGATCAAGCACAGCCAGCTGCAAAACGGTGAAAAAAACATGGTGACTTACCAGCAAACTGAACTACTAACCATATCTAACTATCATCAACTGAGCATATCTGACCATCTCAACTAATCATATCCAACCATTATCAACTAACCATATCTAAGAATCATCAACCAGTTGGCCACAAAAAACAACTTTTTTTTACCACGATTGATAGTGATTGGTGAGTGAGCAAAACTACTACTGATCATCAACCAGTTGGCTCAAAAACCACTCCAGCT
Organism: Symbiodinium kawagutii; assembly: GCA_009767595.1. NCBI lineage: Eukaryota > Dinophyceae > Suessiales > Symbiodiniaceae > Symbiodinium > Symbiodinium kawagutii. Next base: position 21,262 of record VSDK01016839.1, read on the forward strand.
GCGATGGATTTTCACAACTTGGGCCATCGAGATTCACGCTGATTGAAGATTGGCAAAGGGAGGCACCAATGGAAGCTGGATATGAGCAAGTGTGCTTATGCAATGGGAAATGTAGACGTATCATATGTGAGAAACGTAGATAGACATGTGTCTACAATATTTTGTTTGCTGTCCATTTTCTGAGTTTGGAGTAGTGTCCCCAGCACATCTGGTGGCTGAGCATTCCTCGGATGGGGTCTGCCCATCGTCAGGACCACGGATGAGGCCCCAGCATTGAGGTGCTCACAAATCAACCTCGGACCAATGGTCGATGTTTCGTTCAGATTTGGTTCAAAGGTGTCCTTTTGACCAGACTATCTTGGTCATTCTTGGCCAATGTTGGACCGGCCACTTTCCATGGCTCAACCAATCATTGCGACCATCTACCAACCAGTCATAGTGAAAACCTGTCCAAATGTCTTCTTTCTGGCCAAAAAGCAGTGAATTTGCTGATTCAATTCATCACTTTGACCCTCAACTACTTCACATAGCAAACCGAATCTCCCTTTTGCTTTTGTACCTTCCCCTCGGTGTTGTTACTCTTGGTTTCTATCCCTTGTGTCTGACACCATGCTAGTGATGGTTGAAGTAGTGATTATCGACAAATATCCAATAGCTTCTGATCAATCATTTTGACAGTGGCCATTATAACCAACTCTAATCGGTTCACTGTTGGTCAGAAACCTTTCGCTGCTGCTGAAAATGATCGTAATGACCCAAAATGGATCAATCTGGAAATCGAATACACTACCAGCTATTAAGCATCACGATGATTCACTGTTCGCCAACCCATAACTAATATCAGTAAATCACAAAAAAAACGATTGTGATGCCATTGAGCACTTGTGCTTATTGATCATTCACCGTATTCAACCAAGCTTGATTGACGGCATCAACTTCTAGGAAAAAATATGAGTCAACCAACCAACCATTTGTTCACACTAGAGAAAACAAAACAAATCAATCAAGCCACCAATCAATCAACCTCAATTAATCAAACTCATGGCGATTGTAGGTGATCCCACCCAGGAAGCTATGCCGTTTGATGGTGGCAACCCCAACCGCTGAAGCTCAAGTTTTCTTGTTGGGACCCTTGCTGGGGCACCAAGGTACACCCGGTACCCAGGGAAGGTCACGTCCACGGGTCGTGCTTGGAGTCGCTGTGGCCAAGCAGCTCCACGTCCATGGACTCGATATGATCGTAGTCCACATCCGAGCGCTGCTGTCGCGCCTGGTTCGGGGGGTCACAGCCAGAACGTTCGAACGGCTGTGACTGGGTGACATCGAGAAGGATTCAGATTGTTTACTTGTGTTATACACATTGTTTATCATGATTATGACTATTGTTATCAATCTGTTTTTTCAGAGTTGTTATTATCTTTATGTTTATTATCATTGTGTTGATTATCATTATATGTCGGTATCATTTTGATTTTAGTGGAACTCGCTGTCCCGCTTGTGCACCCGCCTGGTATTTCGGCTGCTGCGGCAACGGGAGGTAGTAGTGATCTACCTCAAGCCAAAAGAATCCAGAAAGCAGGGTGGATACATGACACAAGATCATTCAAAATCATTCAAAATATGATATCTGATAGTTATGCTTGAATGATCATTCAAGCATGATCTATGATATGATGACATGATACAAAATATCAAAATGATCTTAATTACGCATTAAAGCCACAATCATTGCAAGATCGATCGCGACATGTCACGTTCGAAGTTTTCAAACCAATTTTAGAAAATAGGTTGTACTGCTGCCACCAAGAATCAAGAAAATGAGAAATGATACAAATGGGAGTAGACACCAACGTGACTTTCAAAGAAAAGGGAAACTGTTCAATTCTTGAAGGCAGCCTGGAATCCTGCCGAGCGGCCGTCAGCGGTTTGGCTGCGAAACCGTTGTTCTGCAAATACATGCCTTCAATGCTTGCCGGAAGATCTTTCATCCACCAACACATCAGTGGACGTCCACACAGGGAGGGCAAAAACCATCCTCATCAAATCTGGAGGTGCAGGGTTGGTACAGTACCCGTTGATTCCATCATGTTCATCACATGGTGCCAGCATCAAAGGCAAAAGTACAAAATAAAACGAACTTGAAAACAAAATCAGATTTGGCCCCTATCCCATTGCCAAAAACATCCAAAAATAGAATGGTTACTCTGTGTGCCCGGATAAGTTTTAAAAGATTGCGGCAATCAAAAAGCGTTCATGTTTGTGGCTGTTGTTGTTATCGTTGTTGGTTGCACCCCTCTTTGCTCGACTCATTGGGGTTGTTCCTTTGGTCAGTTGTTCACTGCAGTCATTCCAGTGGTGATCTCCAAATATATTTAGTTGATTGTACAACCGTTCTATGCTTAGTGTTGAGACGGCAATCACCGAGAATAATTAATCAAAACACGCAACACAAATGACAAAGGCAACACACGAGAATACAGGCAATCCTGAAAAACAACCACTCAAATCTTGGAATACAAACACCTTAGCAAAAACTGTACAGTAACCACCACAATTGTTTGGCTAAGCTTCTACACGACAACATGAGCTACCCAGGCGCCCTGCACATGGGGCCGGGTGGTGACTGGGACCACGGCGGGTGACCCATGGCATGACCTGGGACCTCCCACAGAGCTTGGTGGCGAAGGTGGTTTTCCCCGAGGAGGTGGGTCCGGCGATGCAAATCACCTCAGGTGCCGATGAGTTGACAACTCACCTGGTGATACTTGAAACGCCAGAGCTATGGGATACTACAAGAGTCACTTCCCATCATCCAAGACTCGTTAAGAGGATCTAAGAACATCCAGGGTCAATTCATAGCATCCAAGAATTTTCCAGAATTGAGAAGTGCCATTTGAATGGCTTCAAAACGGTTCGAATCATGGTTCATCCCTTGGGATGACAACATAAGGATTGGTTTCCAAGAAAGCGCTGTCCAGTGATAAGTCTGTTGGTGGCTGCTCACCATGCCACACCACTACTGCTAACTGCTAACACCCAAATCAATCCCTAACCTGCCAGATACTGTACCTACATGATAGGTAACCAACTGGTCTTTTAAACTTTTAAACTCCGGGGAGACTCGGCAGTGCAGAGGTGTCGACGGGTTTCACGTGAACATATGGATGTTCAATGCCCAGAACTCGTTGCATTTGGGACACCCCTATGGCGCAGGATGTGTGGCTGAGATCCTGATCATCCCCCAGCCACACCAGGATTTCGTGTATACGCAACTACCTAACCCCGCGTCATATCTCCACGCGAAAAACATCCAAAACAACGCTTCAATCGAGATTCACTCAACTGCTATACGGAGGAACCAACATCGGTGGCAGCACAATGCATTCTGAGGCCAAACGCTTCGTTTTCAAATGTTGTTGCTTTATTTTGTCATTTTGTCTGACCCTAGCCTTCCAAATACCTATATAATACTAGGTAACCAGCTGGTTTCTACCATTGTTGTTTGAGGGTGGTGGCTATAATGGTAACTGGAAGGGTAGGGAATCGTAAACAATCTGGAAGCCCATGAAATCAAATGGAATCCCTGCTTAAAGGACGCCGTTGTGAAGCTCAGAATTGCTCGGCAGCGGGCTATAATTGGTTCGCTGGTGCGTTGGTCGGCTGATTGGTTGAATGCCATCCCCATATCTTGTTGGTTGCTGAATCAGTCATTGTTGGTGAAGCCCTGCTAGTTGGTTGCCTCCCGGTTGATCAAGCCATTGCCATTTGCTACACAAGCCACACAAGGCAACATATGTTAACCCATGGTTTTTGATGTTTCGTTGCAGTGATAGCCCATGATCCCCCATTATCACTACTTAACCATCGCATCATTAACCATTGTTTTCCCATGATTGTTTGCTATGATCCCCCATGATCCTCCATTATCACTAGCCATCCTTTGATCGATTGTTTTCCATTACATCGAACTTCCCCAGTCCGCGCGCCTTTACCTGGCGCCCCTCAGCCTTTCGCTCTTTCACCTGTGCCAGGCTTCACCCCCGTTGCGAAATGTGGCACCTTTTGGAAGGGGGCACCAAGTAGCTATGGGGGTTGATGACAATTGATGAAAATATGGCTATGGGTCAATATTAATCAACCAATGGCTGGTTATAATGGTTAATAATAGGGGATGATAACTAGAAACTATAGGGGATATACCAGCTATGTATTGCCATGGGTCAAGCAGTTAACCAACCCATAATGGGGGATAATGACCAACAATAATAGGGAAAACTGAGGTTAATGATAGGGGAACCAAGGGTACAGGGTTTTGACCCATAGCCATTTGTCTGTTGAGTCATAATCCGAACGGACGAATAAGGGGATGGTTGGCTGAAAGGATGAGTCTTTGTCTGCATGTGTGTGTGCTAGGGCGAGCTGTGAATAGCTTTATGTTGGGGTTAATGTCAGATAGAGACATTGCCAATTCATTCTGCCAGAACAATAGACACCAACCACCCCTCAATACTACAAGAAAAATACATTCCAACACACCAAGTAGTGTAGCTGTTCAGGCATGATTATTGCTCATAATCCCCTATTATTTGCAGAAAGGTGGGAAATGGGGGCCCAGTTTTTCCACGTTTTTGAAAACACAGTATTTTGAACATGTTGTTCTTGTTCATATGTCATTGAGAATTCAATCGATTGTTCAGACTTTATTCCCTTCTAATTTTACATTTGCGTTCCTTAACACCAAGGGAATATGCACATATAGGTTTAAATTTCTTATGCTCCATTCATCGCCTACAATTCCTTTATGTTTATCTTCCTGTCTTCTCTTTTTCTTGTAGAGTTTAAATTGAGACACAATAACTTTATAAACTTGGTATTCAAACTTGACAATGGAAAATGTTGTCTTCAAATTGAAAAATAAATTACAACCTGAAGCAACGGGGTCTCCAATTATCCTTCTGGGCTCGGGCGCTCCGGTCATCCCTGAGGGGGGTAAAAGAACCCCCGAAAAAAAAAAAAAAACTG
>VSDK01016839.1:26363-46915 GCA_009767595.1 Symbiodinium kawagutii
CCCCCTCTCCTGTTGTTTTTTTTTTTTTTTTTTTTTGGGGGTTCTTTGCCCCCCCCTCAGGGATGACCGGCCCGGACCAGAGCAGAAAATGATTGCCAGAGGCCCGGCTGCTCCAGTTTCAACTTAAATTACATTTCAATTTGAAATATTCAATCCAAAGTACTAAGAGGCTTGCCAATATGAAATCCAAATTGGAAAAATTTATTTCACATTCAGCTTTTATTTGGAGAGAAGAATCTAAATTGCCAAAATCAGATCTGAATTCCGGATATTGAATAAGCTTTACCTTGAACCAGATAGTCTCTCGAAATTCAGAATGTTTACTTTGAACCGGATAATTTCTCGAAATTCAGAATGCTAAGGTTCGATTTATTTTCAGTTAGAAATGTCAAATTAGGCGTGTACAAGACTTGCCAATATTGAACCCAAATTGCAAATCAAATTGCCAACGTTGAATCTAGATCTCCAATAACTTCTTAGAGCTCGGTTAAACTTGGGAATAATCAAATTAGTGAACCAAATGCCGATGTGAAATCTAATTTGTGAATATTGATTTGAAGGTTGATATATTTAGAAATATTGATTTTGGATCTACAATTTCATTGATAATGCCAAATCAAACTGCTAATGTTGATATTGAATTCAATTCTCATTTAGTCATCTAATTGCCAATTTTCAGGCCCAATTGCCAATATTGAGCTCAAAGAATTCGAATGCATTGTGCATTGCCAATGTTAGCTTGACATAAACACTTGGGATTTATTTCAACAAGCAATAGGATTGCAAATCTTCAATCTAAATTACAAATATCCAGTTTAAAATTACTTTGAATTTGGCATTTTAAACTTAAATCACTAAATTATTGAATACTTAATGCTAAATTCGATTGAGTGGCCAAAATCGCATTCAAATTTGCAAATAGTAGGCGTTAATTAACAAACCAGATTTACATTAATACTTGAAATGCCAATGCCTTGTGTCAGAACACAGCCATTTTGCTAGGCATTGGGGCACAAGGCCCCCAAGTCTTATTGATGAGCCTAACTTTGTGACCAGTGCGAGTAGCAGTACTTACAGATTGCAAGGGTTGTAACCAGAAAGTCATAGAACGCAGATAATCCCAGAGATGTTGGGGCATAAGCTTGCAGAGAAATATCACTGTAATGCAAGTATCATTGCTAGATAGATTGCAATCAAATATTAACAGTATAAGCGCCCCATAGACTTTAACCAGCCATCCACACAATACTACTCATCCCACCATTACTAAAGTTTCAAGCAGCTTAAAACAATGAACCGACTCAGCAACATGTTCAGGCAAGAAACTATGTCATAAACAGCGAGGTACTAGCCAGAATACCAATGGAATACAAAGAACCCCAATAGACAGCAAAGTATTTGCCATAATGCCAATGAATTCAAAAACAACCCCACAAATTGCACAATAGTAGCAGATCACACGCTAAATTACCAAGAGGAGAACAAGCAGTAAACCCCAAAGTGCACCATGAGTCTGAACCGTGTATCCATAGAATGCACCTATTTCTTTAGGTGTAGGACGTGCTCAGCATGCAATGGTCTTCAGCCAAATATCCATAGCCACATATCAATATAATTCATTCAAGCTCATGACACAGCTAGGTATTTAATTATCAGTAGAAGGCTGCTATTCCCAGATGCAAGAAATCAATGCCACATATTGCACATAACCCCATGCCCAGCACTGCATTGCATTAAGGTGCGCCTAGGTACTCAGAAGATGCAGCCATACCCACAAGTGTATGAGCGCACACCAGATTGCAAAGAGATACCCACCACAGACTGCAACCATTGCCAGAAGCACCCAGTCATCACCACACCATAGATTGCAACCAAACATCCACTGAACATGGCAAACTGGATAGGCACTGTACTGAATGATGCACACCATAGCTTGCAACAAGACATGCAGAATGCAGCTAATCCCAGAGACAGAAAATCATGAGCACACGATGGAGTGCAAAGAACTAGCCAAATAATGCAGTTTACACCAGTGTTCCATAGATTGCAGTCCAACAGAACCATGGAACGATCAGTGATCAGTGCCCCATGGAGCTTGACCAGGTATCCACGGAATGCAGCCACTCCCGACTCCCGAAGCTAGTAATACACCATAGTTTGCAATAATACATCCAGAACTGGTAGCCAATCACCAGCCCACTATGGTTTACAATCAGATAACATGAGACCTCAACATTTTGAAGCTAAATCAAGAGGGAATGGATTAATAAGGCACATGCGCAACAGTTTTTCAGAAGTAGTAGTTGGAACTGACATGGTTGACATATTGAATTTTGATCCAACATGTACCTTTGTTGAAAGCAACTTTGAACACTTAAAAATCATCAAAAACTTGCAAAAAACACGTAAAAACTGGGCCCCTATTTCCAACCTCTCTCATTATTTGCCACCATGAATCTCTTATGAAGCAGGTTTAGAACCACCGGCATTCCACTGTTCAAATGCCAATTTGCCTTCGCAACGATCTCAGCAATCTTTGTCTCTTGGCGAAACTCGCATGCCAGCACCTTGGTCGAGCCACGACCAAACGACCAAGGCTTGGGGAATTGTAAGCGAGGCGAATGGTTGATGAGTCCAATGCTTATTGCTTGATGATGCACCTGTCCAACAAATAGAATTCCCATGGTTGGTTATTTTCAATGGTTGAATGTGTTCAATCATCCAGTTGAAAGATTTGTGATTTCGCTAGGAAATTAATTTGCCCTCAAGCGTACTCCAGTCGCAAAGTTCTGCTCACTTGTCTTGCCAGTCTGAATGCTCACGACTAGGTCCATACCCGACTCAACGCATTATCAAACCGTACCTCGCAACATGCTGAGCTTCACAGGAGGTACCAGCTTCAAGGCTTCACCAAACCATTTGTATTTTGTATGAATATGGAGCCGTCCATACAGGAGGTCCTCACGAGGCATCACTTTTGGGGATGGTTAGGGTTACCATCATTTTCAACACTATACCGAAACCCATCATACATAAACTTCAGCTACCCTCAAAATCATATTTTTCCCCATGCAAAAGACATGACATTGGGTAGTAGCCGATGAAGAGCTTGGATAGTGGGAACCCAAACTCCATTTGATTCCTTTCCGCTTAAGGCGAGTACTGTAGTACAAGTAAAATGAAAGAAACCCGCTATGCCGTGAATACCCCTGTCATGATTGCGGAGAAAGTGATTTCCCACTTCAGCGGCCAAACCCATTGGGTATGCAAACCAAGGACCTATAGGAATCAGTGATCACTGGTGTCCTGTGAATCTTTCCCACAGCCAGGGTATGAAACCATTTCAACCCCTCAAGGCCGCCTCCTAGTCTTGAACCAGGGAGTTGACACCCTTTGGGGATTAACTACCATTCAAATTGGCTCCATGGTTGAGCCTGTAGCTCCTGGGAAGGGGAATACGACTTGGTGTGGCAGTACCAGTTACACTGTGATCACGGAACCTGAGTCCTGGGATTTCCCACGAAGTCCTTTCTCCCTCGACCTACTTGGGACAGCTGGTTCAATTCACCAACCGAGCGTACCTGGCGCTGCCACAGTCGATTCACTGAGGTAGCCAAACACTCCGAAACCCAACCTGAAAGCAGTGGCTTCAAGGAAATATATAGTGTAAGCTTGGGAGCTTGTGTTTCAGGGTCTACGTTGAGATATTCACTGGTTGAAAGGATAAGGCCATCAAGATAGCCACGCCACGCTTGATAAACTTTATCTCCAAAAGCCACACAAGGATGGTAAATTAAGCAAAGGGTGATGACTTCTACGTTTCTCTGCAAAAGTAGCTCATTTTGTGAGGAGGTACCACTGTGTGTGGATAGATCCTGACCTACCTTTGGCCATAGTCTGCCGATTCTGCACCAGTATTACCCGATCTGGTTTGATTCCCTGTGGAACTTCCAGCCTTTCACCGAAGTTTTGCTGAGATATCTGTCATTATTCTTTGGCTTCTCACTTGGTAGGAATGTTGGATATTCCCTTCGCTCTCTCTTGTGCAGTAGTCATACCTCGCAAGAACAGAGGCCCCGACTTCGTGTCGATAGCTAGCTGTCAAGTGACTGGTTTCCCACTGCACAGATTCCTGTCAGAGTCAAAACGATCCACCTTTTCACCGGTCCAAATCTGACAGGTGACCATTCTTATTTGGTCAAACATGTTGTAGCCAGGTTTCATGTGGACGTTGCTAGGCATGGGCTTGCTCATCAAACATATGCTTGGTCCAAGCACTCTCCGCGCGCCTGATATCCTTTGCAGAAGTTCTTATGGTCCGTGTGCGAGATCAGCAGAGCTGACCTCGCAGCAGGAAGTACCCAGCCATGAATACAATCCGCGCTAAGGGGCATTCATCCCATGTTGAGAAGCGTGTCTCAGGCACGACGACTCCATATAGCTATACTGGAAACTCTGAATGCTTCGGGAATGATGTGATGATTTCGCTGTTTCTTCTGAATCCTTAGGCGATTACAATCCTGATAACATCATGCAGCTACTCAAGACTATGTTCAAGTTGTGAAACTCCTTGAGAAAGCTTAGATGGATCAATATCCTGTCAATCAAGCACCACCTTCGCAGAACGTGTTTTGGATAGACAATTATCTCATTGACTATATCCCAACACTGTTGCTCTTTACTAATCGTCGTTAAGCGATTCTTCATCACCGAGAGAAGCACTGCTGCGCCAGTGTCATTTCTTTTGAGAAAACAACGACGCCAATGCCAACGCTGCTTCCTTATCAACCAGTAGCCATCTGGGTTTGTCGAAAAATGGTGTACCCATGTGAACCCACCAGAAATGGCTAGCTGGCTTCCTTATCAATAATGGTTATTAGAATGTGCTCGTAGGTGCCACCATGTATCAACAAACCCATATGACTGCTGTGAGTCACCCTGTCATCTGGCGAGCTGGGTGAAGCAGTTGACCTGCCAATTTCATGGGGGAAAAGTTCATCAACAAGACGACTAGGGAAAACAGCCTGGCGAATGATGGGTGAACCAGGAGGACTAAGAGTGAACTGACCCAGAGCCATCTGTATTCATCACCCAATTCCCAACTGTTCACAGGAGAAACTGCTCTGCCCTCGTGGTGTCTTTGAGGCTCCGGCTGCAACTGGTAGGTATCAGTATAGGCAGCGACCTCAGCAACGACTCTGTGTGGACCATGGTGGTGGTCAAGGGATGTCAAGGGTAGCAGGCTGAACCAACGTGCTGAACGCAACCAGCCAAGTTGGTAGCCTGTACCAAAACACACATGCACACATATGTCCCTCGAAGCTTTCCAAACGATCACTGTTTCTGCGGTTGTTGGCGCTCATTTGTTTTTTGTTGAATGATACCGCAATCCTGTTGACATGCTCGATGCGATAATTGGTTGTGGCCCTTGTGTCTTAAAGTGCCGCTCCTTAGTCAGTAGCTACCTCCAAACTCCATCATAATCAAAGCCCAACCAATACCAAGTAGGTGCAACTCCACATGGTAATCTAATCAAGACTCATTATCCCATCTAGATGCTCATTCGTTGCTTGTGTTTGGTTCTTCTTGCTCTGTGGCCTAGGAGTCTGGCAACCCAGGAAACTATTGTTGGGAGTAGGCCACGTGCAAATAGTATCATAGCAATCTGAAAAAGGCGAAGAAGCAAGAGTAAAGCAAATCAACATCCAAAGCATGCCAAAAGACATGGTAGCTAAGCAACGGCATCCAAACCATGTCAACAAAGGTACAACAAAAAGTTGTTTGCCACTGATTCACTTACCCTCTGGTAAACTAACCTGGCAATGGAAAATCCACCATTGATGGATGGTTTCCCAGGGTTTCACTATGAAATATGGTGAAAATCCAGCTAGCCAGGTTAGGGACTACCGGAGGGTAGCCTAGCTCGGTTGGTCACTCATCATCCAAGGCACAAAGCCCGGTGTCTCCTTGCACCGGACCAACTGCCATGTTCCGGCCTCGCCGCAGGGAGAAGATGTGGGGAGCCATGGGGTAACAATCATTCATCGCAAAGGGTTGTTTCTCAAGCAAGTTGGGGAGCCCCCAAAATGGTTGGTTGCTTGCAATAAATGGTTTCAAAAAACTGGGTGGGTCACAATAAATTGTAAAAAACTGGATGATAACAGGGGGAACCCAAACTGGCTTGAGGAAGCACCAAATCTGACATCTTTTCACATGGAACCCACGGTAGTTGATCCCATGTTGGATCCGGATATTCCATGTTTTCCAGGGAAAGCACGAGCAGCGAGCTGAGCTTGGGATGTATAAAGGACAACCACATCTACATGAGCATCCAGCATCCATCTATACCTAAATGTCATAGCGCGACCATCTTGAAATGGGCAGAAACAAGCATAAACTACTCTCAACAGCATCTGCAATCAGGAACACCTACAATGGCCATTTATAATCTACCTGGAACTGGGTCCTCACATAAGATCACAAACACATGGGTGCCATTTTCAAGCAAATATGCCCGCACAGGTTCCCCCATTGTCGGTAACAACCCTTTGGCTCAGAATTGGGAATCAATTTTACTTGATTCTAAGTCACTGCATGACATGTCTGTTTAATACAGGGAAATGCGTATGGCCATGGTTGATCCTGGTTCGTTGTGATCACCCATGAAGTAGATGTTTAATGATGGCGACAACAAGGTTCAATGGTTCCGCTATGGTATTCAATGGTCGTCAGCAAGGGAACGTGTGGCTGGGCAGGAGCAAACATTGTTTGATTGTGTTTTGTAGCGGTCAATTGCAGTTGATGCGAAACATAATACATGCTAAGATCTAAGCCTCACTAGACTCTTATTGTTCGCGATCATAAGCCATTCCAAAAAAGAAAAGTCAATCAACTAATCAACCAACCATTTGCTGATACTGAGTATTCAACCAACTACCCAACCAACCACTAGGGAAATTAGGACATGTCAAAAACCACCAACGATGCAAACAGCCACAGTTGTTTCATCATAGGTCACGCAGCACCTTAGTGGTCGCTCAGAAGCGATCATTGATCACTTCCCAACCAACAGTTGGACATTGGATGCGCCTATGGGTTTGAAACATATAAACATAAAAGAACATCAACGAGCATAAATGATTATTTTCAGTATACTATCACCAACACTTGAACAAACTTTTGCACATCCGAATGTTCAATGTCTTTGGGCTCACAGCCCATGCAAATTCCAACTCAACATTCAGCTGTCGGGACATGTCGGGACGTTTCCCTTTTCCATTATTGGTCAGTTTTTGGGTGCGGTGAACATGCCGGACACGAACTGGCCGTGGCTGGTCAGGGTGCTGGGCATGGGCGTTCACATCGGCCAGGATAGTCACATCTACACAGCTCGAGAAGTTTGATCTAAGGGATGTGAACAGCTGGGGTACGGTTTACATGTAGCCACATGAACCAAGAACGTAACTTCGGGCACCCCAATCAGTTACGCATATAGAATCCCTCAATATGCATTCGGAAAAATCATCTAAATGGATCGAATCTTATATGGTGCAATATAATGATTTCTCAATATAGGGGCACCCACAGTCATCATCCAATCTTATCATTTACAGTAATAAACCATCCATTTTAGGAGAGCCCTATTCAAAAAAACACCACTTGGTTCTATCTGGCACCCCCAAAATCCAATAGTTTCCTATTAAAACAATCATTTGTTGCTGGGTTGTTGGTTACCCTATGGCTTGGCACATACCCATATGGTGGTTTCTTAAGATAGGGGACCGCAAAAAAGGTTGGTTTATTCTCCATAAATGGTTAATGATGGCTGATTTCGGGCTACCCCTAAGACTTGAGAGTTCTGCTCGAATGATCATTCACCATTGTTTTCCCTACTATTGTTGCTTTTTATCACCCATTAGTTGGTCGGTTAATATTGATCCATAGCCATATGCAGCTGGTATATCCCCTATTATTGTTGTTTATTCTACCGGAAATTCTACCCCACTATCAACCATCAACCAGCTAGAAATCACCATAGCTAATACATAGCTGGTATATCTATCCCTTGAATTATTTTTGTTGCTTCTTATCCCCCTTATTAAACCATTATAGTTTACCTATTCTGATCCTCCCCTATTATTAATCATTAACTGCAGCTAGTTCATCATTGAATTATTCTCCGCCTATCATTCACCAGTTAGACCAGCTAGAAATCACCAGCTCGTTGTTGCTTGGTCAACTGCGGCTGATCCATGGCTGCGCACCGACGCCTTCAACGCGGACGCCTTTTGATGCAACTCGAAGAGGTTCAGTCGCAGCACCCCGTGGCACTCGTAGCAGGGCACCTGGCTGCCATGGCAGGGCCACGAGGGACCCACGAGGGACACCAGTTGTGGTAGATGACATAGCTATGGTTGGGACCAGTTATGGTAGATATGACTATAGTTAGTTGGGTGGGATGTTGTTTGATTAAGTCCGACATAGTCCGACTATAGTTCGGTGGGTCGTTGTTTGATCAACTTGCAACTCAAGGGAGTTCACATTGTAGCATCCAAAGTCATGAGAACATGAGGTAGACACAGGTAGACACCTAAAACGCAGGTCATGACCAAATCGCCAACCGCTTGGGTTTCTATCCTTGTGTCAGGAGTCCGATTCATGGTTCTCATCCAGCAACACTGCCCGAGGGACAGTGCTATCATGGGCTATCTAGATTGTTGTTGGCTGTTGCTGTCACCTCTAGCCATGCCGGTCTGGTTAGCAATGATCTCGGTGACATGTTCATGAGCACTACGAGAGGAAGAAATCCTTACCTCTCATCGTCAATCAACAGCAGGTTGCTATGGCGAAGACAAAGAACTGACTTCCTATATCCTTTTCACTCAAAACAACGATATGGCAAAATACATGCACAATCAAGCAGCAGTTGATTGGCACTCCGTCAACCAGCATATCCGTCCGGCATCAACAATCCAAACCAACGACTTTTCTACTAACCAGCACCAAGAATACTCTCCCATCACTAAACCATACTCTCCCATCACAAGGTGTATCATTCAAAACCACTTCGACTTAGCCACTGCCAACCACCCACAACAACAGCTGGATGACCACCAGCCACCGCAGCCATGGCACCTCCGTCTTCACCCTCGAAGCCAACAAAGCCGTGGCAGCTGTGAGTTGATGTTCGCTGAAGTAGGTCATGGCCTGGGCTATACTTGGAGGGGTGCCACCAGAGCTCGAGCTGGAAAAAATGTCCACCCTGGACCAATCTCTCAATCAACCAAGGGGTACCACCTGGGGGTTGGAAGCAAAACAGTTGGTAACTAACCAACCACCTGGGGGTTGGTGAATCTGGGGTAGCAAAACATTTAAGGCAACTGAAACCGTGGAGCTATCAGGAAAACGGAGCGAGCTACACGGCATTTCGGTCCCCAGGATGTTAATCTGAAGCGATTGTGGTGATGAAAACATGAGTCTGGTGGTTTAAGGGTGATTCCCATGTGGCAAGATGGGCTGGTTAAGCTCGTGAACAAGTTTGTGCTGAAACCAAGAGCACTGAGTCTATAAAAAGACTGATTTTATTCGTAAAAAATATTGCCACACTGTCATCAACCAGCGTCATCATATCAATATATCAACAGTTCTGATGAGTCGTCATTCATCAGTGTTGTGCATGACAATTTGTCAAATCATTATAACCATAACTAATCAGCATTGACCGGTAATCTTGAAGTTGGCAGAAAGGTGAGTTCAACACTTTCCAATAGCAGTCAATCATGAATCCTGAGGCATTGGCTGGTGCTGAACTGACCTCTGATTTCCTCACTATCAACATAAAATTCCAGCCATCGATGTTGAATGAACCGCTGGAAAAGCTCTAGCGACATGACCTGGGCTGAAACAAACTGCTCAAAACAGCAGCTGTGGTACCACCTGTGACGTTTTTTTCACCAAATGGTACCATCAATAGCGCAAGCACACAACCAACCCACCACCCCAAAAACCCAACTGCTCTCTCAAAGGCAAGGCCGATAGAGCTCATGCGGCGTCGACTCACCCAATCGTCTCTTGATGTTTCTTCCTGGTGATTCATGACATTTCATGACATTTCATGACCATATTCGTATCTGTTCATGGGCGCGAAATTTCGATGTGATCATCTCACCAATGACCATATTAGTATCTGTTCATGGGCGCGAAGTGATTCGATGTGATCATCTCACCAGCCGCCATCTCCACCCAGCTGCGCAACCGGCACGAGGTGATCATCCATCCATCCACCACCTCCCGAGCGCCCCGCGCCGCGGCGCGCCTTCTTCCAGGGCTTGGTGATGCGGTAGATGACCTCCTCGGAGTCCACCAGCTCCGTGAGCTTCTTCCGGATCTGATCCACCTGGCAGCTGCAATCCGCAGCGGCAGCCATGAGTCAAGTGAGCCGAGCCGCACGATGGAACTGCGGTTCTAGCAACAAGTGATCTGCTCCTCACATGAAATCCTATGGGAAAAGTGTAGTATACACATGCATGAAAATAACAATAATGTTTTGGTAATCATCTAAAACACAACTGAACGCAAAATTTGTCAGGACTTCTGGTGTATGGGTTCCCCCAACTAAGGTGAAAAGTTGCAAGCGGGAACGTCTTCATCATCTTTCTGTATCACATCCCAGTTTTATTTCCAGCTGTTCAAGATGGTTCTTGGGCTCGTATCCGATCCCTTTCGCCCTTCTGCGAAGACCAAGGTCTTTGGGCTGCCAAGTGAGCCATGCTGATACACCACTGCGGCTGGATTTCCAGTAAGATGGTAAAGTGGAAGAACCAGCTCATAACCCCACTGAAACCCTAGGGAAAACCGTTGGAAACCATGGGGAAACCATGGGAAAACCCTGGGAAAACCATCAACCAGCTAGAACTATAACTACTCAAACTTAGAGTTCTACCAGCCGGTGGTCTGACCAGTATCTAGTGTTATTGAGCGGCTCGTCGAACACAACTCTTTTCATACAACAACCATAATCATTACCAATAACTGTTAAAATGCGAAGGGCTGGGAACAGTAATCATATGGCAATGAATATTTTCAGTCCCACAGTAAGCATCATAAGATTCTTATGTTCATCGTCACTCACTTCATCGATGGTTGGCACCATTCTTTGACAAACTACCTAGTTTCACTATGTTTTACTGGCTGGCACGGAGCGTCCCTGGGCTCGCAACTGCTGACGGATGAATACCAATTGACCTATTAGAAACATTTTAGTAATTCTGGGCTCGGTGGTTATGACTGCTCTCAGCTAAACGTTTGTCAAGCAACCATTCTTTTCACTGTGGATAATAAAACATGTCAACCCACATTTGAAACGTGTTAGCCAAAATAACTCCAAAGAACTACTTAGCGGTAGTTTTTACATCAATCAAATAGTATATAACATTATATAACCATATAACATCATATCAACCACTACAACACTAAGCATTTGGATACATTAACCACTACTTATGGCAGTAAATGGTTGCCACATGTTACAACCACCAGCCCGGAAGCCCGGAACGCTGGCAGTCGCCACCTCCTCATCCGAATCGGCCCCACCCTCGAGTTGGTACAGGAAACCTCAATGGGACGAGCCATGGAGCTCCCACAATGTGGAAAGAGGTGACTCAGAGAAGTTGACACGTTGTTTTAATCATGTTTTTTTATCACTTGAATAGTTTGAATATTTTGAATAGTACAAATGAAACTAATTATAGTTGGAATAGTCATGATGTTATTTGATGATAGTATTTTATCAACTTCTTGATGACAGTATTTGATGATAGTATCATGTTAATGAAAGACTAGTATAGTATTAACAGGTAACATTGACTATCATGACTCGTGTTGCGACTAGTTTTGAATGCTATTAATTAATGATAGTTTGAAGAGTCATGATAGTATCAACACATAACACATGTCTTTCATGAACATGATAATATTTGATGACTAGTGTTTATAACTATCATGATAGTATTTGACTACCATGACTAGTGTTATGACTAAAGTTTTAAATGCTATTAATGATAGTTTGAATAGTCATGACAGTATTAACACATAACACATGTGGGTATGTGCCAAGATATCCAAAATTATTCAGCCCCAATATAGCCATCTATAATGGAAATCTATTGTAAACCAATGACTTTTTGGGTACGACTATTTTGGCACATAGCCATGTCTGTCTAGTATTTAAGTATCCTGACTGGTGTTAATAACTTTGATTGAGTGTTAAAGTACTCCGACTACTCCAGTATCCATGATGAAAGACAAGTCGTACTTCACATGGTAACTTGTGAAACTTATGATTGATTACTACGACGTCATGATAGTTAAGAACAGCAGGCGGCTAGTATGTTAAGTCAAAGTCTGATATGAATATCATGGTGAGCAACGGCCAGTAGTCAAGACGTGGCTACAGTTTCATGATGGACTGATGGCTCACAATTTTCAATTGGCTGTGGGTCAAAACCCCGTACCCCTGGTTCCCCATCATTAACCATTGTTTTCCTATTATCTTTGGTTATTATCCCTCATAATTGGTTGGTTAATATTGACCCATAGCCAATTTTCAATTCACCAGGTGGCCCTATCCATCGCCCTACAATTTCTCTATGGCTTGTAGCACAGCTGGTGGCTGTGCCCGCTGTGGCGGCCAGGTCATGGGGTTGTCGGGCCCCCTGAGATCCAAACCGTTTCCCAAGGTGTGTCCTGGACCAACGGCGCGGCCCACGACCGCCGGGACCAGCTGGGAACTGATGCAAAACCATCCGCCGCTCAAGGGGATGAGCAATTCGGAAGATGTGTTTTTTGGGAATCAAAGGCTTAGGGGATAGTCAAAGGCTTTGCTTGAGCAAGCTCGAAGCTCAGGGGATAATCAAGGGCTTTCGGAAGATTGAAAGTATAAAGATAATAGGTTATTCAAACATTAGGATAATCTTGCCCAAAACAATCTATGCACATGTTTTTTTCATAGGTTTACAGTACCCATTGGAAAATGACAATCTTCCAGCCAGCTGCGTAGCTGATACCCAGAAAGTAATCCAGCGGCATTCTGTCGAACCAAGTCCTCTCTTACCTTGGGGCATTGTCCAATCATCTACTTTGTCTTTTTTGCCTGCCTGATTTGTCTGGTCCTCAACATTAGATACTCCAGTATTGCTCGTTAAACCATGTTGTGTCCCCGCTGGTACTTCAGTCAAGACACCTGAAGCACTGTCCACAAGCAATTGTTCCATTCATTCCAAATTAAATCAATGTCGTGGCTCATCTATCACAAAATTCAAGCAACATGCGTGCCAGTTCTTATTATGATCGTCCTTCAGTACTGTACCGAGCCCAGCTGCCAGACTAATTTGGAGGCACTCTGCATGTCTGACCGTCTAAACAAAGAGGTTTGCATTCCGGCCTTTCTCGCCGTCTCAGTCTGTGCATACACACACACATATATATATATATACACACTCATACCTGCGTAACCATACACACAGATTGTGGATTCAAAGATATATCTAAACATTTATCCATGTGCTTATCAATATTTTACTAGTAATCTATCCATTTAAGTGTCTGTTCGCCTTCCAGTCTACATGGCAGTGGGTCAAAACCCCGTACCCCTGGTTCCCCCACCATTAACCATTGTATTCCCTTATTATTGCTGGGTATTAACCACCATTATTAGTTGGTTAACATTGACCCATAGCCATATATAGCTGGTATATCCCCTATAGTTTCTAGTTATCATCCCCTATTATTGACCATTATAACCAGCCATTGGTTGGTTAAGATTGACCCATAGCCACATGTGCATATCTTGTGTGCCGACTCTGCTGCCAACCACTCTCCTCCACGCAATTGGAACTTGGGATAGGCCAACTCCGCAGCCACCTCAACTTGCCACGACTGATGGTGGGGAAAAAAATGGCTGCAGCACTACGGTTGATGGAGGAAATCCTGCACCACCCAGATGGGCATCCCAAGTAATCTTGTGTGAGGACACCCCCTGCAACCCCTTAATCTCAATGTTGTGGTAGCAAGGTGGGTGGTGCAGGATTTTCTCCATTCACAGATTTCATGTCCGGCATGAGCTTAGCACATACTTCAATATTAAGATTTGGGGTTCCTAGGGGATGTGGACTATGAAAGTGGTGCAAGATTTCTTCCATCAACAGTACCCGCGCAGGGCGCGCGGGTACGACTGAAGGGAATGATTTTCAATCATGCTTACCTGCAATGGCAAAACAGACTAGAATAAGCGGGCAAGACATGCATTAGACCTGATTGAATGCAGCAGTGACAACGCACAAAGCAACCCTGCAGTTGCAAAACGCAATAGAACCACTGCAAAGGAAAACCTTCACGCACGCCAAATGTCGTAAATTTCAAGTTTCAAACTATTATCAAACTATTTTCCTAGGTGTTTTTCTATTTTCAAACTATTATCAAACTCAGCTTTCAAATTCGCTCATATTGGGGAGAGCACGCGCAATGCGAATTTTATAGAAAAGTCTTTTGCTTCAAACAGGTTGAAATTTGTGTGAAAAACGCGCTTCCGCGTGCTCTCCCCAATATGAGCGAATTTGAAAGCTGAGTTTGATAATAGTTTGAAAATAGAAAGACACCTAGGAAAATAGTTTGATAATAGTTTGAGACTTGAAATTTACGACATTTGGCGCGCGTGAAGGTTTTCCTTTGCAGTGGTTCTATTGCGTTTTGCAACTGCAGGGTTGCTTTGTGC
Organism: Symbiodinium kawagutii; assembly: GCA_009767595.1. Classification (NCBI taxonomy): domain Eukaryota; class Dinophyceae; order Suessiales; family Symbiodiniaceae; genus Symbiodinium; species Symbiodinium kawagutii. The sequence goes on from VSDK01016839.1 coordinate 41,134, forward strand.
GTTGTCACTGCTGCATTCAATCAGGTCTCATGCATGTCTTGCCCGCTTATTCTAATCTGTTTTGCCATTGCAAGTAAACATGATTGAAAATCATTCCCTTCAGTCGGTTGATGGAGGAAATCCTGCACCACCCAGATGGGCATCCCAAGTAATCTTGTGTGAGGACACCCCCTGCAACCCCTTAATCTCAATGTTGTGGTAGCAAGGTGGGTGGTGCAGGATTTTCTCCATTCACAGATTTCATGTCCGGCATGAGCTTAGCACATACTTCAATATTAAGATTTGGGGTTCCTAGGGGATGTGGACTATGAAAGTGGTGCAGGATTTCTTCCATCAACAGTATGACTGGTTGGTTACCCCCCCCCATGGTGAACCACATGTTTGACCATAGTTACATAGTTATATACCCATAGTTATATAACCATAGTTAAGTAGCCATAGTTATATAACCATAGTTATATACCCATAGTTACAAACCCATAGTTATATAGCCATAGTTCCTTAACCATAGGAATAACCCTAGGAGTAGCTAAAGAACTTCTAGTTGGTGGTTGAACCGCCCCTATGAAAAATATGCGCCACTCAACCAACCAATCATTTGTTGATACTGGGGGAAATTGTCAATGAAACCACCAAATAAATAATTGATTACGGTAAATCAACGGTTTATAGCCTAGGAACAGTGGACAACAAGAGTTGTTCATGGTAAATCAAGCTGTTCATTCAACACAAAAAACCAGCCATATGTACCAGTGAGCCTTGGGGAAGCTTGTTATCAACATAGAACATTGGCACAATCATATACCTTTGGTGTTTATTTCATTCCTTGACTTCGGACAAATCCATACATATTAAACCATATTAACCCTACAAGTTTTAGATCCGACATTCTGCCAGTGAACTCGCTGGTGAGGGATATTGATTTGGCCACAAAATCTACATTTTGGGGTGCAAAAACTACCATGTGGTTAGGCCACTGCTGGTTGCGCGCAACGGTAGCTCCTTCCTTTTAAAGAGCCAGAACGGGATACCCCTGGCTCCTCAGCTCCCTCCCAATGTACTTGGATATGTCGACGGTATGTCCTTTGAGAAAACTTATCCCACAGTTTGTGGTTTCAAACTCTCTGAGATGTTACGAAGCATCGCCGTTTCGGGTGTTTTTTGATGGTTTTAACAAATGATGTCAATAGGAGTGGTGGCAAAATAAAAAACAATCAGCTTTTTGCTGATGACATAGCACTTGTGTAAATGGGGCTATGTTATCACAACTCCTTACTCAATAGGGACCAGTATAGGGATGGACAAGTGGAATCTCTCTGCAAGCACCAAACAAATGCTAAGGGGGATTCGTGCTGGGGGTGTCCCCAAACAATTCCAACAATGGAAGCTATTCTGATTGGTGGTTGAACCACTCCCATGAAAAATATGAGTCAACCACCCAATTGCTAATAATCACTAGGAAAACTAAAACATGTCAATCAAACCACCAGCCAGTAGTTGTTCAACCATTCTGGTTGGTCATTATCCCCCTTAGTTAAGCTACAAAAACCACCAGCCAGAAGCTGTTAGTACCACCAACCCCCATGTTGATCTCCCCCTTGAGGTGCGAAGCTGGACGCAGGGTACTGCCACACAGCTCCACCGTTGTTTGTTTGGACCCCGGCAGAGACCATGAACCGCAAGGTCTTGCGGTACAGGTCATCTGCTGCTCGCTGTTCCTGGCGGACCAGGAGTTGATAGACCACATCGACTCAAAATCCTTCATGATTGATGAATGCCTTATGTATGCCTTTTGTATATGTACAGTATTTGTTATGATTATTGGTAATAATAGAACCATGGTCAATAGACCCATGTAAAATTTCCTGCTATCAATACATAATTTTGGGATAGATGATAATAGATGGTTCCGAAGTTCCGTCAACTATAATTAACTATAATGGTTTGATGGTACTAATAGAATCTAATAGCTTCACAGCATCAACCTGGTGGTTGATCAAACCTGTTGGAAACGGCCTTTTCAACAGCTGCAAGCAGCAAATCAAGACAGCCAGAAATACTGCCATGGTCCGCAGTCGCCGCCTGATGCTGCTCATTGATGGGTTGTCTCCTTTTCTCGGTGTCACACATGTAGGGTTGTCTACAGTGCGTGCCATGTGGTGCCCCCCAACCATCCCCCGAAGTCTAGAAATTGACCAGTCGAGGTTAGATCCTGTATTCTGTATGCAAAATCGCGAGCATTGGTCGAAGCCGTGCATTGGCAGCGGCTTGGACGTGTCTCAGCTGTGGGTCAAGGGCCACGAGCCACTGCCTGTGAAGCCCCAAAATGATTAAACGAGTCTTTGTTCAGACGTGCACTTAACATCTTGTTCATTAATATGGTGGTTTCTCAAAATACGGGACCCCCCAAAATGGTTGGCTTACTACTATAAATGACTACTGTTGGATGATTTGGGGGCCCCCTATTTTGAGAAACACCCATATGGACCCATAGCCATTTGATTTTGAGAAATATGATCCATACGGAGTGGTACCTCCTGAATATAAGTTGGTTTCAAATCGGCCATCCAGTATAGCTGCAGCCGGTGCCTGGTAGCTACCTTAGTCATTTTCACTGACCTAGCTGACTATTCGAGGTACCACTCTGTAGCTTTACCCATCGGTTTGGAAATTTTCGTTTACCTACCACATCACTTTGAGGAGTGGTTTAGTCGTGGCCGATGCTACCTGCCGTTGCGGTCCCCAAAAGAGCAGTCAAAAAGAGTAGTTGCTGCCTTTAAAGATGTATTTGGATACTGTGGTTGTTTGACTATTACTTTTCATTGGGTTGAAACCGCCATGTAGCCTGATATGGCAACTTAGCTTGTGTGGAACAAGAAAGCGGCATCCGAGAGCTGCCTAAAGTACTTGGTGGTTTGTGTTTGGAGTCGAGCTATGGGTCGGGAAGTGTGTTGTACAAGGAACTATGCCCCTTGCATATTGATTAGTTGGGAGCGCATCACCACAAACAAGGCAAACAAGAACAGTATTCTTACGCGCAATTCCCACCCTTTGCCCGGAAACTTGAACATTGTACCACAGTGTAACACTCAGCAACTTGGAGAACTTACGAAAACGTTGGCTATACGCAGCGATTTGCGCTTTAGGACTTTGTGGTTTACAGTTTATGGTTTTAGGGTTTAGGGTTTAGGTTTTAGGGTTTTAGGGTTTAGGGTTTTAGGGTTTGAGGTTTAGGGTTTACAGTTTTTCGGTTGAGAAGCAAAAAACAACGGGCCTGCGCAGGAATCTGAGGGTCCAGTATGACATGCGATTGTGCACTTGTAAGTTTCCGGGCAAAGGGTGGGAATTGGTCGTATTCTTACCTAGTCCGCATTCTTATCCCATGCACACTCACAAGCAAAGCTAATGCCTGACACTTTGATTTTATCTTGCCAGCTTTACCTTGAACAGTGAAACAAAAAAATAACACTAGAATAACAATTACCATTACCATGACGGCAACAACAACAACAATGACATCATCATCGCCAACGACAACAGAAACAACAGCAGCCTTTGTCCAGAACCATGGACCATTGATCCTAGAGTAACTTCCTGGCACTCTGGAAATCAATGTTTGTTATTGTCAAAACATCATGTTGACCTAGTATTCCTTAGAACACGTATCTTCAAATCATTCCTTTATATTCCATTGCAGGCTCTGACCCCAACTCAGTCACAGCCACAGAAAAACTTTGAGTCAACCCATGGCTCAAGCTACACAAATCAACTGGTCATGAAGCAGTATGTGCAAACAAAAATGTGGCAAAACTCATACATACACCAACAACATCCGTGTTGATTCAACAAGATCGCAAACCGGCAAATCAACCATGTATCATATTTCATTGTAGAAGGTAAGCTGAATGTGTGTACATGTGCGGATGCAAAAATAGATTACTGCAGCGTCACATGATACATATTGTAGAGATCATCAAGCTATTCAAACCTATTTAGTCATAATCATCATACAGAATTATAACCACCTTAACTACACAGAAACATACAGTCGCTCTACGGCTCACGGAACTACTGTATACTTTTCCTGCTGTGCAGAGTATTTGGGCGATGAAAACACATGGCCACCCTGGCAAACTAAGCCCCCTACAAATGGCGCCTTGCTGACTTTCCAACACTTTTGAGCCAGCGACAACGGGGACAGTGGCGTCAGCTTACGAGTAATTTAAGGATGTTCCACATGAGAAATCTCCAATATACACATGGCTTGAAATGGGTTCTACCCTGATTGGACTCCTGATTGGTTGAAAACTGTATTGTCACAAGAGGTCATGATGAAACACATACACAACTGCTGGCAAAACTGCTGATAAAAGTATTAACAAACATCAACAAACAATTCCTTGAAACCTGCTGTGAAAGCTCTTAACAACTGCTGATCCATCAGTGTCCTCGCGAACTTCAGGGTGGAGATCCCTATGCTCTGAACCCCCAGCTGCTTTGAAGGCAAGTCATGGGGGGGTTCTCGAGCCATGGGGTACCCGCAAAGCTATGGTTGGTTTATTTCTATAAATGATACAGTATGATTTCGGATGATCACTCGTTTATTGCTATAAAGCCATGGGTGTATTACCCCCAGTGCTTTTATTGGATGATCACTGGGGGTACCCCTATTTTGAGAAACCACCTCATGTTCATCCTGGACAAGGCGCAACCCCTCAAGTGATGATATCCTACCACAACGGCACCCTCCGCCCTCTACCTATCATCAAGGCAGCCCCAGTGACGCGCATCGCAGCGTTATTGGTGAGCCAACTTCTTTTCGGCTGCGGCATGGAAGCTCAACTTTGGCAGATTCCCCAGCATGTTGGTACCATCATGAAACCATCTGTTGCCTTCCGAACACCGAAACACATCAGAAACCATGTTTTTGTCATCCATAGTTTCACAAGCATTCAGTACTCCATCAATAAGATGAATTGGTGGATCGGTAGTCTCATAAAAGTCAATAACTATCGCGCACGGTACTACCCTGATAGAGCCATCTGTTGTGTTTCATGAGCCATTTCCTCATCATCAACAACCAACACGCCGGGGCGTAACTTTTCACGGCTGCAACGGCGCCCGCGGTAATGATCATTGGCATCCACTGGTGCGGAGTGTCCAGGCCCACAGAAAGTGCTGATGACACACGTTCTTGGTCGAATAAATGCTCATAATTACATGAAGAGCCAAGAAATAAAAAAGTGATGTTGGAAAACGGTTTAATTACGTCTTTCATTCTAGTAGACATGTCGATTGCATTCTGACTCATGTGTATTTAAATGACATTGTCATTTTTGATATATCTGTGACAACTATACTATTATACCTTCAAGATACCTTCCAGTCGTCTACGCAGATTCAACATGGCTGTCTCCGCCACCCAACGTTCCGGAAAAGCCTACCATTTGTTATCCCTTATCCCTTTGGATATCCCAACAAATCATGATGGTTCAAGGCTGCTAAAGGATGTTTGCAGAATGACGGTTGAAGGGTGTCAGCGGACCCCTGTCCCGTTGACGTTTGAAATGTTGATCCAGCCACTGGGAAAAAAACACAACAGTTTGGATCTCAGCTGGTATTGGCTGCCACTGGTGGGTCCACATCTAGGTGACCAAAAAAACACTGGTAAACTAACCTGGCAATGGACAATTGTGTAAAATCACGAGCTTTAATGGGACAACCGACAACGCTGCGAAATCAGCTACAAATGGTATAAAAACTGGGCAGAGTCTGGAAATCA
>VSDK01016839.1:46930-77006 GCA_009767595.1 Symbiodinium kawagutii
AGCAGGAATTTTATGGAATTCGGCATCATTCAGATCGTTCAAGTGACCAATGAATGCAGTTTTGCCACTCACCTATCCACTTCCCCAAAGAGAGGTATGTTATGTCTGAGTCTGAACATAATTGCTTTATCACAAGAAACACAATTGATCCATCTCCACATTGCCGGGTTGGGCCAGTATATACTCTGCTGAAAATCAAGCGGAACAACAGTCGACGATAGGTTTCTGGGCGAAAAGCCATCAGTGCAATCGTGTTCATTATCCAACTCCTCCAAAGTTAATCATTCATTTCGCCAGCCTCACATATCTTAGAGTTTGTTGAAGTTTGGTGGTCAAACACATCAATCAGTTGTTTCAGCAATTGCGCGAGCCTGCACTACAAATGCACCGCCAACGCTACGACAAGTATTGCAAGTTGTGTACTTGAGGGTCACGTTGAGGCACGTTGCCATACCTCAGCAACTGCTGTGTGGGGTGTGCATTTTGTGAAGACTGCAAATGTGAAGCCCACAGCAATTAGGATTCCAAGAACAATTGTTCTAATGATTCTTACCGCAACAACCATTGTTTTCAAAGGGGGGGTTTGTCCGATCAACCATTATCCCGGTTGAGGTTAATAAATCCAGGAATCTCTGAAAACACTACAGACATAAGCCAAAAGATCAAGCACAACAAAAGAAACCTAAGCGCTAATGCAATACCAAGAGGGAATGTCGGGCCTCAACAAATCCATTTGTCAACAAGACTTCATACTAATTTCGAGTCACTTGCTGCACGTGTGCGCAGTGCCAAACATCCTTCTAGTCACTATTCCTCTGCACTGTTTTGCTATTGAATGCTCCGATATTCAGTTCATGCAGACCATTGAATATCCAATGCATCCCATAACACATCATATCCATGCAATATCCATAGCATCATATACCATCCAATATAATCTTTGAAAACTTCTGTAGACCAAACGGATCCAAAGCATTCTTGACCCAGGCTTTGTGCCCACCCACATGTTGCTGGCCATTCAACAGCTGGTGCACATGGACTCACAGCAGGGTCACACTATTTGTTGTTGCTGGTAGGCTGCAGCGTCTATCTGGTATGTCAAGAGTCCATGCAACACCTTTTTGGGGAATTCCAACAAACAAGAGGCATACTGAGACATTAGATGGTCAAGCAGCTCCTCCTCCAGGGAGCTAATGTATAATGTATCTGAATTTAGACGACAAGCCATACAAGACAGGTGCCACAAAGGTATAAACAGGTGAATAATTGCCTACTTCTATCTAGCATAACAAATGGCTGGTGCTTAGGTGGGCACAGGGGAACAACCCATAATGGCCGTTGGATGCCCTTGGCGTATGAAAATTGACTCATTCCCTACTATAAGCACCAATAAGACTGTTAGTTAGTTGTCCTACAGTAAGCCTACTAGTTCACCAACTGATCTAGAAGCACCAATAAAACTGCTAGTTAGTTATCCTACAGTAAGCCTACTAGTTCACCAACTGATCTAGAAGCACCAATAAGACTGCTAGTTACCCTAGTGATGTTCACCAACTTAGCAAACAGCAGGGGCCCTCAAACCCTGTACAGCCAACTGAATCCGCTCAAGAAACGCGTAGCTGCTTGACGCGCCTCAGCGAATGACAACATGTTGGTGCTCGGACATGCCCGACACATGGCAGGCCCGAGTGGAACCCGAGGACTAGCCGTTGGGATATGGCCATGGGTCAAGCAGTTAACCAAACAATAATGGTGGATAGTAACCAACCATTTTATAGGGAAAACAATGACTCATGGGGGAAGCAGTGGTACAGGGTGAACTGACCCATAGGCATATTAGGTCAAGAACAGCCACATCGCAACGAAACTCATCACGGTGATCACTGAAAATCCAGTGGATGACGGAGCCAGGAGATGCCTCAGGACGCAGCCAACTAAGACTGACAACAGCGCACTGAATTCCAGTGCCTGCTTAGGCCCTGAGTCTCTGAAGTCCAAGCAAGACATGTTGGAATACCCCCGCTTTCTGTTCCTTTCTACATGTAAAACCACTTAAGAACCATCAAGGTGGACAACATTCATCAGAACCGTACAACAACAACAACAACAACAACAACAACAACAACAACAACAACAACAACAACAAGTAATTGGCATTTGTCACCCTTTCTGTGGATGGCCCCCCTGCTGTTTGTGGATCTGTCTGCTTCTAAAGTCATCTTCCTGGGTAATAGACACGGGAATCTGAATAGACATCAGTGCAGAACCTGACATCATGCTTTCCCGCAAGCATCATCTCATGAGGTTGGTCCATGTTAGTTGAAACTGTATGGTTAGATGATCAAATCCGGACAGTAGCCACTTGTTGAAACACTATTCTCCTCAATCCTGATACCCTTACTTTCCCAACCTGGGCAAATCAGCAACCGATGTGGGGAATGGTAACGCCATCAATCATCACAATAGATGGTTCGTCCATGTATGGGAACATACGTGATCGACCAGTCTTGGAAATTTGATGGGAAACATGTCCGCATCAATGTTTTGCCCACTAAACTTGATACAAAACAATGGAGAACAAATTCTTAGCATCAAGTTGATGGTACAGCATTGAATGAATCATAGTACTTGCATGGGAATTGCATGGTAAATAAGGTTGCGGGGATGTTGGGGTCCCACCCTGTGTGGACACTCCGATACACAGCTCTTCACCGTTCCTCACCGCATCAGTGATCCAAACGTTTCAAGGCACGTGGGTAACCTCCGAGCGTTCCAGCCTCCAGGGACAGGACATGATGGACCTGCTTTGACACATACAATGTCAACTTGCCTTACAAGGAAAACAACTACTGGCTGGTGGTTGAAGCACCACGTCGCAAAAAATGTGGTGGTCAACCAACCAGTTGTCAGTAACTACTAGGGAAAATATAAATTGTGTTGAACACCACCAACCAAACTAGATTCCCAAGTTGATGATGGCAAGTGATGCAAACTCACGTGCTGCACTGAAAGATACTGAAAGTGTATCACAAGCGGCCTTTGCCCATGGGGTTTCATGATCCGATTCTTTAAGGGCCTTGTGGTTTTCTTTTGGATGCAAGGTGGTTCAAGGTTCAAGACCTCCTGTTGTGTTGAGACCTCACCTCTTGGATAGTTGTGCACGACCCAGCGAGATCCGGGATCCATTCCTTGCGAACCCAGTGATCAGTGAAACACCCGTGCGATCCAATCAACCAATTTTCCGCAGCCTTGAATTGAGTGACCATCGTCAATGGTGGTTCATACTTGTCGTGACAATATTCAAATAACATCAAACAATCATGAATCGACCACCGTTGGATCCTGGTCAAGGGGCATTTCCCTCGCGAGACACGACAGTCTGCAATAAACAAGCTGGTCGAACGCCCATGAGCAATGGGGCATTGGAGGCGTGAGACGTAGGTTTTAGATATTGTTGAGTGTATCATATTCCAAGCTGTTCCTACTCCAAAGACAAACTGTACCCTTGGGGTATGGCGGGATGGTTGATGAATGTTGATGATGGTTTCTAATCTTGAATCGACAGAAATGATATACATCTTCATACATATTCCATGTGACGGCGGGAAACGGACTGCAACCAACACACAGCTAGCAGGTTGATTATTCAGAACCCTGAACTCAGCACGGAGGAGGGAATCTGAGCAAGCCAACAGATACACTTCTGTAGAAGTGCTCAGACTGAAAGAGAAGAAATCTATCACAACCTGAGTCGAAAGCCAGAAAACAATGAACATTCAAAAACTTCTTCCTAGATTTTACATCTTCAGGCGCTACTGATTGCTTCAAATGGGCGTTTCTCGCAATAGGGTACCCCCTAATCATCCATCCATAGTCATTTCTAGTCATAAACCAAGCATTTTTTGGGGTCCCCTATTTGGTGGTTCCTTTAAATAGGGATATCTTCCAATCATCCAGCTGTATTCATTAATACTAAATCAGCCATTTTTGGGGGTTCCCGATTTTCAGAAACACCCATTTTGAGAATATAGTAGTTGTTTAACCATTGTAGTTGGTCATGTTTTCCCTGTTATTAACCATTATTAATGGTTACCTTCAACCACTATTTTGAGAAACCACCCAATGACCCCCCGATTCTTCCAAGATGTCACCGGACGTCCAGGTCGGCCCATGTATGTAATCCGCACCCGCCTGCGAGTAGCTCACCCGGCCAGACCTCATCAGTCGCAAGCGTTGCATCACCATATTCAGCATCCATACAAGGTGTGGAAACCCCAAGGGAAAAGCTAGTGAAGAAGCCTGGTAACATCTGGTAACTAGCTAGTTGGATAAGCTATGATAAGCCAGCTTAATAAGATCTAACAAGCTAGGTCTCTACGAACGAATATTTAGATCTGCTAGATTGTTGAAAGTTGTATCTCAATTTATGTCAATATTTCAATCTATGTCCATTTATCTCAATTCATCTCAGCTTACCTTAGTCTATCTTTATCTGGCTCAATCTATCTCAATTCATCTCAGCTTACCTCAGTTTATCTCAATCCAGCTCAATTTAATTATATTCAATTCATCTCAATGTTGTCTCATTTCATCTCAATGTTGTCTCATTTCATCCCAAAGTTGTCTCACTTGATCTCAATGTTGACGCACTTCATCTAAATATATCTCAATGCTACAAACCATCAAGCCTAGCAAATCTAAACCTAAGCTTTCTAGGGTTAACTTTGGTTCTGCTGAGGTATGCCAGTGGATGAGACTGATGCATAAGCAGTATCTAAAGACACCAACTATTGATTCGATCAAATTTGTCTCACAAGCCTGATCTGAGACAGCCTTGTGCTGCTAAGACTCCGCAAATAGAATTGGCACACAAACAAATACCGTGGAGAAAAGTTCTACAGCAAAATCAGTTGTGGGCGATGAGTGATGAGCTGTCTCTTGTTTGTGATGATGGTAAAGTATGGTAAAGGCACTATGTATATAACATCAAGACAATGACTTTGGAATGCAAGAGACACTGATGGTGCCATTGATCTTTCAGTAGCAACCATTCTGTGGGTCCGGAAAAACGGTGGTGACTAGCACGCCCGAACAAGCCAGCAACACAGGCACTGTGAACGTCAATCCCAAGCATCAAACTGTAAGGGTTGAGCCTGGGCCCTAATCCGACATCACTATAGCAGCGAAACCTCAGCATGAACAATACCTGCAACATAGCATAGCAATAGAAAGTGTAATCTTGAAAGGACAGGATCTCCACCTACAGGCTCAATCTTCTGCTAAGCAGCAACAAGAATTGAGAATGGCTCATTTCCAACCAGTGTGTTATCAGCATGATGGGTACAATAATAGTATGTAATGTATTAGCCAAAAAAACATGTTTTCGAACTACTATCATCAGCCATGAAGCATTCTTAGCCTTGGCCCAATTCCCCCCCTGGCAGCCATGTGACTGTCTGTAGCCGCTCTGGCTCGCTGTCTGGCCCATCTGGCCTCGCAGGCAATGCTCAACAATCCTTACACTAGGAAGTGGCCATGAAACCCTACAAAACAATCCTGGATGAACCAATGATGGGGTCATCATGGGTCATTTGATGGTTCTAGGCCTTCGCTCCTCAAAGATCTTCAAATGGTAGTGGGTCAAAACCCCGTACCCCTGGTTCCCCTAGTATTAACCATTCTTTTCCCTTATTATTGGTTGGTAACTCCTCCATTAGTTGGTTGGTTAACTGCTTGACCCATGGCCAAATCGCTTCCCCAATCCACACGAGGACCCTGGGTTCCCCACCGCTCCCAGCTGCGCCTGCTCCAGGCCAACCTTGCGGTGGATATGTTGGGAAGGCTGCGCTGCCGGCCCCAGCCTTGGAGATGGTCAGCAGCCAAGGGACAGTGGTGAGTGGTGAACAGTCCCGGGACTGGGTCCATGCGTGTTGGTAGCAATCTGGGGGGGTTCTCAAGTCATTGGGGACCCTAAAATGGATGGTTTATTACTATAGAAATGATTAAAGAAGATGATAACTGGGGGTATCACCATTTTGAGAAACCACCATGTGTGCATATCACTCTATAAGTTGGGTGACTATGGTGGCAATCATCATCTGGTAGTGTTGGAAGCACAGATCTTGCTAGCACCGTGAATACTGGTGCACATTAACACCAAGCATGTGACAATAAGTGCTTTGGAGAGTCGGTGATAACTGAGAAAGGTTTGTAATCATGGTAAGCGACAACGAATTTAAAGGTTGATTCAATGCAGCAATTGTAAACAGTAGTTTGTGAGTCTAAAGGCTTTAATTCTTCAGAATTAATAATGATTGTAAATTACCGATTATGACTGGAATGTGGTACATTTATGTGCTCCCAGTTACCCAATTGACCATCTCAATTTGCTCAAACACTTGCATCGCCTTCAAGGCTACTGGAAATAGGCTCTCAGGTGCAAGTTGACTATGCAATATCAAACACATGTGCGTGTGTAAAAACCCTGAAACCCAGTGGAGCAAGTTGATTTTGGAGCATGAGACAATGGGGGAATCTGTAAGACACAAGACACAGATCCACTTCAGCGTACCTCACTTCTACCAGTCAGCATCCAAACATCACGTTGACCTTTAACTCAACCAACTGCCTGAGACCAACAACCTTTCGTGGCCTGGTCCACACCGGTGGGAACCTGAAAATCACCCGAGAAGCCAGGCTGCAAACTGCAGCCTGGATCCACAAGTCATTCCTTGAAATGGCTGTGGGTCAAAACCCTGTACCCCTGGTTGAGCATTATCAACCATTGTTTTCCCAAATGGTTGGTTATTACCTTCATTATTGGTTGGTTAACTGCTTGACCCATAGCCAAATCTACATATCATTCACCACGCTTCAACCACCCCACCACCAATCTGGGCCGCAGGGCATTCAGAAAGCCTTGCCTGAGGCCCACTAGCAGGCACACGGGCACAAGCAGGCCACTGGTCAACCCGTCATGTTCCCAATTCAAATCAGCAGTTCACAACGGGGATGATGCTTGAGAATTGCCATAAGTATATCCATTTCAACAACACAATCACCCATTCATATTGGCTTAAAACAGTTGACACTTGTGAACACTAATCTGCAAGAGCTGTGTCCCTGTTTGGTATCCTCAATGACTCTCCTACCATGGCGTCACTGCTCTTGAGACAACCTCCTCCTTGGTCAGCTCACTGTGGAGAGCAAGCAGAACCCTTCATACCTTCCACGTGTCCCTGCCCTTGGCACTGCATAATGGTGGTTGATATGGGTTAACACCTATCATGGTTAGCAGCATGATGGATGATGATAACGGTTCATAATCAGGGTTAAATAATATTGGGTGCCAATGGTGATTAATGTACTGGCTTAACATACTGAACACCTGCGATGAATCGACCCGTTGGGACCATTGTGGGTGCCTGTAATTTGTTAACTGGGTCTAAAATGGTATAAACCTACTATTAACTATCTATTAGCTAATCATTAATGATAATAATGGTTATAATTGGCAAATTGACACAATATAATGGTAATAATGTATGTAGCTAATCACACCAAACCGTATGTGAACATTAGTCCACCACTATTAACCATTCTTCATCACCGTCAACAAGATTAATCAAACAAACATCAAATATAATGTTTTGTGATATAATTGACAAAATGCTACCCCTAGCAGCTTATAAATACAATACACCAGCTTCCTCGCCATGCATCGACAATCAATTAACCGTCAATAAACAACATCATTTTGCTTGAACGCCATCAACAATTATAATCAAACATCGCTTTCTCTACTATCATTGGTCCTGCCATGTCGTGCCCCAGAATCAACTATCAGTAGCAAACAATCAATTCACCGTGCATCATGCATGAAAAATCATTGGCTATGAACCAGTGCTGCTTACTGACTATCATCAACCACATGGGTGCTTCTCAAAAAAGGGAGCCCCTAAATTATTGACCATTTATAGTGATAAACCATCCATTTTGCCGGTACCCTATGCCTTAAGAAACCACCATATTTCACCGATCATTTGATCAATTACTCATACAATCCACCATCACTACCATCATTTCACTGGCTTCTTTAGCTCATGGAACTACAAGGTGGTGCCCCCCAGTAATAAGTTGTAGTTCATGAACCATTTGCTGGGACCACCTAAATGATAGTTTATTGTTACAGCATTAATATGGCATTAGTTATATCTGCCATAAACCTCTTCATAAACCTTTTAAGCATTGGCTATATCTGCCATAACTGATAGAACCCCTAGTTTGAAACCAAGTAAAAACTGACGGCTGGAGGAACCACCAGGTAGAAACCAGGTCATGTAACTCATCTTCACCTCACATCTGACCATTGCGGCAAGGCGCTGTGCAAGTCCTCCCGGCATCGCTGGCTTCGGACCCCAAGCGAACCTCGCGTCCGTCGCGGCACTCGAAGAAAGATCTGCGCGAAGCGCACATGAAGAGCCAGGTGCCTTGCAAATCCCTTGCTCAAACAATACGTTATATGGTGGTTTCTCAAAATAGGGTACCTCAAAAATGGCTGGTTTACTACTATAAATGACTATAAATGGATGATAATACCTTTTTAGTGCTTTCTAATGATTGGTTTATTGTTAGCAATGATTCTTAGTAGTGGTATGACTATTATTGGCAATGATTAGCAACCGATTGTTGGTATGGGATTATTAGCAATGATTGCTTTATTGCAAATAAGTACTTAGTGCAAACCATATGGTTGGTTTATTGCCAATCATGATTATGGGAGACCACAGAAATGCCTTTCAAAAGAAAAACAGGGAACCCCAAAGTGATAGTTTATCGCTAATAATTATTCATTTTGGATGATTTGGGGCTACCCATATTTTGAGAAACCACCATATTGTGCTCATCCATCAAAAACAACGACAATCGAAGTAGCTGGATCCGCCATCCAATCCAGATTGATCAGCTGGTGAGTGTTGGTTCATAGGGTAGTGGCGGGTAATTACACCTGTGGTTAATACCGGTTTATGGCAAAGAAAGAAGATCAACATTGGCAAAGATTTGGAGCTTTGATGCTTCGACCAGGCGAAACAACCACCTTGTGGGTAGATGTTTCGCAAAGTTTTTTGAAGACCTCAAAGCAGTGCCATCGCCATGAGGCTGTCCCAACTTATCCAAGATTCATCGGCAACAGCGACAAATCCAACCAGAAAGTCGGGACATCCGCCACTTGGGGTCATCCAATCATGGCTCAACAGAACCAAAGATGGCACAACCAAGATGAAATGGTCTATTCTTGTGGCACCTCCTCCAAAACATCCAGAACATCCAGAAAAATATGTCAAATTAGCAGCTTTAGGATTGGGATGTCAACATGTCATTCGGTGTGACAACACCGAACTCCAACCCAGGCGATGTCGCTCGAAGATGCACCCAAATGGTGTTGCAGAGCAACAAAACACCCGGTGTTCACGATTGTGACCTGTTGCCTTGGTGCTGTGCTGTTTTCAGCTTTCAGCTTTTTTATGCTGTTTAATCCTGTGGCAAGGAACTACAGGACATCACCACTAAAGTTGAATATCAAAAGGAAACTTGCGATTTTGCCAAATGGATTTATATTGTCCAGCCAATAAATGGGCAGGCACTATTTTGTTTGGAATGTTCACCAGTGCAGAGTATTCACCCATAGGACATAGCCATGTGTCAAATGTTGCTTGCGATTAAGTTGACATGTCTCACAAAAACCTGACTGCGGTTGGGCAGTAGATACAACGTGTTCCAAGTCTTTGATGTATGTAAGCTTCAAATAGTGAAGACTGAAGTCTGGATGGCAACCCACATGCATATATCATCATAATAGAGTCTGTGGGCTCTTAATAGTTGAGTCTGTCAAAAATAGTGTGAGTTCCAAAGCTTTAAGGCTTCTCCACTTCAAATAACCATAGTTTTGTCCATGATTTTGACCAACTTCATTAGCATCATGGAGCTATGCCAACTTGTTCTGGTGTCTCCACCGAATTTAACGATGTTCACTTCGGGTGGCTTTCTGGGCCACAACCATCCCTGGGATTCTAAACACGAAGTAGTACACGAATCCAACGGTGACACCTCGGCAGCAGCAATGAGGTGCTAGGCACCGGTGGTTGTTCTGAGTTGCTACTTGAATAAACATTGTGCTAAACAAGTTCCTGCTTGAAGCACCAGTCGATCAAGAAGATTGATCTGAGGTGGGATCATGCTAAGTGGAAGGGTCACCATCCACGCAGGGACATACTCCCCACAAACATCTTCAACGCTCGGCACTCAAAGTGCCCTGGGCGAAAACGTCCAGCAGCTGGCTTAGTCCATGCTAGGTTCATGTGGGTGTTTCTCAAAATAGGGGACCCCCCTAATCATCCATGATCAACCATTTATAGCAGTAAACCAGCCATTTTGGGGGTCCCCTATTCTGAGAAACCACCATGTTGATTACAGTGCGTTTTGATTCTTCACAACCAAGATGAAGTGCTATAAGGGCTCCCCAGCCTTGCAGCTCCGCGTTAAACGAAACGCACAGCAGCTGAGTTGGAGGCCGACGGAGGCCAGCAGGACCATCAACCCACTGCCGCCTTGGAAGTGGTCATGCCATGAAGGTGCACCAAGATTTGGTTTGAAGGTGCAGCCACTTGGTACAAGGGACCGGGGCCCCGAACCGTTATCAGTTGGCTATGATTTGCCAGTTACCAAGCTAGTTCCACTCATTGACGCTCGCTGACAGCTATCAGCGAACACTGTGCAGCTAAAGCTGCAGGTCTATGACGCTCAAAAAGTGTCAGAGTGGTGATTTATCCCAAGAAACCTAGTTATAGTTGCTGTAGTAACTAGGTAGTTACTACTTATCTCTAGACCAAAAACTGGTAGTTGCTGTAGTCACAAGTGAACTTACCTACCTCGTCACATCACTTGACTTAGAAGCCACAGGCGCGACCCTTCTGCGACCTTGTCCGGTCACGGTGTTTCCAGGACTTGCGCAGCCGCTAAACGGGGTGGTCTGACTCAGGTTATTGGGGACCCCAAAATGGTTGGTTGAAGTTGGTTCAATAATTACTATTAATGGAGTTATATAAGACTGGATGATTTGGGCTACACCTATTTTCAGAAACCACCAATTCATGATTCGCAATTAGTATCATCTATTGGGGATGCAAGGGAACCAAAGACACGGGTGGAACTATGAACGCTATCCCAATAAAAATGGCGCTCCTGCAATGGCTAACCGCATCATGCTTAATTATCATTGGGGCGTATGCAAGAACGAGGAAACATGAGGTTGAAACCTGGTGAACATCCCAGAAATCGCACTTATCAGGTTGAAAAGCTGGATAAAAGCTGGTTCAATGTTGAATCACTGGGGGCCAGTACTCATAGGGGGATTATACTGAACAATGTTAGAATATACCAAGACCATCCAATACCTATTGGAACGCTCGATTCCCAGAAACTGTGCTGGTTGGTTGCACCGAAAAGACCATCTGAAAGATGAACCGAGACTCCCAGTGCCACTGCTTGTCCCAGCATTTTGTTGGGGTCCCCGGCCCTGAGACACAAAGCCGACAGTTCCGTGAACCTGAGCTGCACGACATTTTCCCGTGACTCTTAAGCTCTGCTTCTAGTCATTCACTTATCCAACCACAGGCTAGGTGAAGAACCCAACAAAGGTAGATTTCAGCTGTTCCATAGGGTTTATGGAGCTACCATGTTGTCAAACATACATGCAACATTATGGGTATGTGTCTGTGATCATGTGTGTTGGGTGTAGCAACAATGCAGCAATCATCTATGAATTAAAACAAACAATGGTCAACAAGCCAGTTTAACATTGCGCAGTCTTTGCTTGTGATGTCCAAAACTTTTCTGGTACAAGCATGCCAAATGTATGAACATATTTCATATATGAACGTCGCAACCTTTGCTGCTTGGAACATTAATCATTAACGTGGCACCGGTGCAAACAAACACAAAGGATCGCGTGCTTATTGCGTCTCACTGCAGTGCTGTGACTGGGGGTTCTCAAACAAATTAGAGTTGACCGTCCGCAACTTGTCCAAAACAAGCAAACATACACTCTAATTGTTTTGACCGAGAATGGAGACCAAAACGAATGCAATTGAACACCAAGGAGCCAATAAGGACAGTTGCTGATTTAACAAGGAAAACACACATAGTAATCATTCCGAAGCCTGAAGTGCAATAAACCGAACAGGAGTTGACAATCCGAACAAGCTGACACTCTCATGTGTCGTAAATCGCCCGGTTTCCCACTTGGCCACTTGGCATGTTCATGTTTTTCATGGTCCGGTTGAACATCTAGGACCCACAGCAATTTCATTGCCCTATTGAAAAATATAAGTTGATTCATCAACCAACCATCCCCAAATATTTGCGAAAACATGAATCAACCAAATTAACCACCGTTAATCACCAAAAACAAACACATGCATGATCTCATGATCCCCTATTGTTAAGCACTATTAATCACTATCAACAAAAACAAGAAACATATTCTGGTTGGTGATTTCAACCCCATGAAAAATATGTTTGTCAACCAACCATTTGTTAGTAGCTACTAGGCAAAATAAAACATGTGAAGCAAACCACCAACCAGTAGTTGTTTAACCATCATTGTTCCTCACGCACACCTCGGACCGATCTCTCGCGCCCAAGGATCGCACCTTTGCAGAAGCAGGTGTACGACCCATAGCTGTACATTGTTTAACCATCATTGTTGGTTATTATCCCCCCCAGTTCCCCTATGAAAAAAAACCATGGAATTTCCCGACAAAAACCACCAACCAGTGGTTTAAAGCCACCAGATCGCCGAGGCCCTGGCAGCTCCAGCCACACCTTTGGCTGCATAGCTCACAGCTCCAGCCTCATTGCGGTCAGCACTTGGAGCTCACACAGCCTTCGTTCAACCACCTTAAGCCGTGGTAAATGGTAGTGAACTACCAGTAAGCACCAGCAAGTGGTTGAAGCTCTGGGTCAAACCAGCATCAAGCAGTTCAACCGAGGGGTTGATACCTGACCAAGGAGTAAATAATTCCTGGTTGGCGATGATTTATGGTCCAAATTCAAACTAGGCCTTCAACGATTCATTTCATGATCATATCGGTCATGGCGAGGAAGCATCATTGATGATGATGATGATGAAGAAGATGATGATGATCATCATCATCATCATCATCATCATCATCAACATCATCATCATCATATCATCATCATCATCATCAGCATCATCATCATCATCATCATCAGCATCATCATCATCATCATCATCATCATCATCATCATCATCATCATCATCATCATCATCATCATCATCATCATCAATAAACATTATATCTACTCTATATACTCTATACTTACCTTATTAGTTGATCAACCATTAGTTACCCCATCAATCAAGGGTTTGATGAGTTCAACGACCATGACTTTGTCAACCATGAGTTACACCATTCATCAAACATGAGTTATCCCTTCAGTTCATCAACCATTACTTACACCATCAATCAACCATTGAGCAACCGTTAGTTATCTCATTGATCAACCATTAAGGTTTGACGATTTCCTGCTCGGCTTTCCTGCTGGCCCATTCATCTCAGAAGCTGACTGCGCCAGTGGCTTCACCCGCGATGTTGTCCCACATACCTCTGCGGCGAAGCGACCCGGCGCTTCGCCAGGCGCTTCGCCAGGACATGACTCCGACATGACTCCCAGCCGTTCAGCTTGTGAAGGTTGGACCATTTGAGCTCAGTCTCAACGAACCTACTTCCGACCACCAATGAAGCTACTTCCGCACTACGGCAAGCAGGATCTGCGGACCTGCTCACACAACCCAGAAATGTTTCTCCCAGTTTTTTTGTTCCCGTAATGACAATAATCCGAATTGCCAGTGCTTCTATTTATTGGGCCCAGCAAAGATACCTCAACCCTGTGTAACATGGAATTACTCGCAAGAAGCCTTGGACTCTTTGGAACAAGGCACACAGATTGGGGTACTGGACCCAAATTCCCCAATCACCATCCAAGTCTCACCACTCCTGGTGGCTGCTCCTGGCCTCGCGCCCCCGTATTAAAGGGAGGCAGGGATACTTGAACGGCTCCAGGCCTCCCTCCCAACCAACTCCGCCAAGGCTCTCCGATAGCTTGCCCCAAAAGGCAGGGCCAGGTGTGCCACTTCCTGATACGATGATAGCCATGGAAAGTTGAGGGGCCAGGCTACCAGCCAAGGTCAACTTCAACAGCTTGAGAACTCAGCAACCAGCGGGGTTTTCCATAGTTGTAGTAACCAGTAACCATTGGGGTTTTCCATACTTGGCTTCTTTGCTGAAAACGACCAGGATGATCAAGGATTGACAAACCATTGCTTTGCCAGGCGCTCATGTGTTTTCAAACGGCCAGCTCTTGCTCAGCTGATTAAAAGGTTGGAGGCATTGGTACGAGGCCTGTCCAGGGTGGTGTAGTTGGTTGCAGTGATGGAGGCGTGGTAGCAAACTTTTTGTTGGTTATTGAATCTCAGTCATCGACCAACTCGTGAGCCACATACTGGGCAGTGTTTCAATCGACCAGGAGGTTAGAGGATGCCGTTACCCATGAAGTCCGCTCCTCAGCATGTTTGAATGGTGGTTATTGTCCTGTATTATCAAACGTTTTGACACCTTAAGCACTGCTACTGCTGCTGATACAAATACAGATCAATGCTCCTGCACTTCTAGCAACAATGACTATCTTGATATGATTGATTTTTGTTGGTTATTATCCTTGTGATATCAACTGACATACATCATCATGATGGCGGGCAACCAAACCAAACATACCCAAGAGCCAACTTACACAACATGAAATTGATCATCAATCATCAACAGTTAGTAGTTGATTTCCGTATAAATCACAGGTTAGATTTGCCTGCTTGTGAAACAAATCGCGATACTAGGTCATTAACCCAGTAAACACTATTGGTTTTGAAGTGAGCTATACGATTAGCTAACAGTTCATACTGTGAACATACTAAGTTCATCAGGAGTTTGAACAAATTAAACTATATGTGATCACAGTGTTATTCATAACACATCATATTGTTGTCTCGCAAGATTTACCACCATTCATTCGCAATATACTTTGGTGTTTCTAAAAACAGGGGACCCACAATTACCAACTAGTTATCATCCAAAATAAATCATTTAGAGGAATAAACCAACCAAAACTTGGGGGTCCCCTATTGTAAGAAACCACCATATGATTCATACGACTACGGGTCAATGTTAACTACCAGTAGTGAGAGTAATCAACCTTAATCAACAATGGTGATCATCCCCTATGATTCGCTACTACAGACCACTATCAACCATTAATTATTAACCATTACAATTAATTAACCACAATTAGAAACGATTGATAAGCATTACAAACCATTTTGAACTATTGTTAACCTTGATCATTATGATTAATAGTTCATATTGAACAATTTGTTATTAACCACAATGAGAAACTATTGATTTATTTTGAACTATGATAGCATCAACTATGATCTCTCTAATCATTGCATTATTTATAACCTTCCCCAAATGCACCTCCCAGCTGCTCGGCCCAACGCGGAGGCCCCCACGATGCGTAACCTGCCGTCCAAATCCCTGGAGTAGCCTGAGGCCCAACGATGCACCAACGGCACCGGTTGGGGACTGGGAGTCAGGTGCGGTGGAATGATGGTTGCTGAAATGATAACTGATTATGACTAGTAGATTGTCATTGAGAATGTAATGATGATTGATTAATTGATTAAAACTGGCTATAGTTGGAATGTAAGAATCATTGAGAATGTAGGAATGTAGCTACTGTATCGATGATAATTGATTATAACTAGTGGATTGTAACTGATACCCTCCAGGAAACGAACAGCAGGACCCTACCAGAAGGGTATCTCAGTGCGATACTGCTCTTCTAATCCCTGTTTGGGAGGGTCTATGGTAGTTTCCAGGAGCGTAGGCCATGATATACAATGGTGAAATAATAGGCTGGCAAATGATAAGTCTTGACACTTGTGCGAGGTTACCCATATGTCAAAACTTTACCATACCCGTGGCCTTTTAATGATGACGATGTCCCGATGATGTCTGTCAGCTGTATTGTCGATTGTCATCCCATTTCTTCGAAACAAGGGACAGCATGGTCAGAGATGGCACCAGCCACAATCAAGTTCCATGACGGCCGTGATGGGCATGAACCGATTCAGGATGAACAAGTGTTGGATACGTGGACATTCAGGGAAACAATAGGGATGTTCCCAAATGGCTAGGGCTGGATAGATTGCATTGTGGCCATGCATGATCTTGACCATGATTCTATTGATTTTCCTTGTATGCACTGGGAGATCCAGCTCTTAAAATGCACCCCCCAACATTTGCAGCAAAATACATCAGCTATTGAGCTGGCAAAATTGGAAACGGTCGACTGATATGGATCTGTCGTTAGGTATTATTGTATACCATTGGTGCATTTATATTCTATAGATATCATTATTCTTACATCATTTCGAGTATTGTATGTGCATCTGTATTTAAATCATATACATGCTAATGTAGATCTGCATTTATATCATTGGAGCACAAATGCAAACAAATACAGATTGATTGCTGAGGCAAGCTGGCCCCCTGGATAGGTTCAATGTTTGCTCAAGCTGCTCAAGCTGAACAAAAGTGTCATTGCAGAAAAACAAAACGGATTTGAGAACTGATTGGATCTCCAAACAAACAGGTTTGTGCTCCAGGAAAGTACCCTAAATCCTCAAGGATAACCCTAACAGATTAGGGTTTGTGCTCTATTGTTTGCGGGATTTGGTAAAGCTCTTGATTAACTCACAGCTTCGGATCTGCCAGGAAACAGAACACGTACTCCAACGTTCGCTCATTGCCAGGGTCGTCCAGCAAGACTATGCTACCTCGGCACCGGTGCATCCTCTGGGTGCCTCAGGATGGGTGAATAATCGAGGCGAGCTTCGGAGGACGTAGTAGCGTAGCTACCAATCACCACAGTTAGCAGCCAGTGAATATGGTCAATAATAATGGTGATCATAGCTATAGCCCAGCATAGTAATAATCTGTATTGATCAACATTGGTATATATATATATATACGTATACATATACATAAATAAAATGTAAAAAGAAACAGTAGATAAGTAGTGTAGGCTATTAGCAACTTAGGATTGCTCGTAATTACTGGTGAATCATGGCTGATTAATGTGAATGAAATCTGTTTCCAGTACTTGCGACTCATGGACACCGGCTGGCAAGACACTGACCGTCCGCCTGAAGCAAGCCAAATTTGTGGGTGCTTAGTGTCGCCATCCCAAACACGTTGTCTCGACCCCTTTTAAAATATTTGGAAACACAATCCTACGACAAACAAAAAATGAATCAACCGACCATCCCAAATTCCATGGGAGAACAACATGGTAATTACTGAGCAGCTAAAGTTCAATATGGAAACAACCACCAAGTTTCCCAGTTTACTACTTGTCATGCAGCGAAAGGCTCCAATCAATGATCAGTTGCTGGGCATTGATTGATCATGTTGGGATGCGGGATACCTTGTGGATACATTCACTGACCTTCACTCCAAGTTCCCTTCCGTTTGGTGGTTTCAACCCCTGTGAAACATGGAAGTCAACCAACGAGAACCAACTATTTGGATTATTTGTTGATAATTAATTCCCAGGATTAAACAAATTCAACCAACTATTTGTTGATAATTCATTGCCAGTCAGGACAAACAAATTTCAATCAAACCACCCACAAGCCTCTATTTCTGGTGCTGAGAACCCCATTACTTTGGTACCGCCTTGCGGGGTAGCCATGGATTTCAGCCGGGGCAGCGCTCCAGGGGCCGAGCCAATGGCCTGGCGCTGTGGGGCTTTCTCAGAATGGAGTGATGTCCAGTTTCCATCATCAGCTGAACAGGGGTCTACAATGCTAGCTGGAGCAAACATTCAACGAATAAATAAAATAACAGAATATGATAAGATAACAGATTTCCAGTTTCCATCAACCATTCAACAAATGGTACCCCTATTTTGAGAAACCACCACTTGAGGTTCTGTCCCAGAATAGTAATATTGGTTATTGAGGTTGATAATCAGATTGGGGGTAATGGGGGGTACCATTCTAGGTTTGGCCCATTCTCAGAATGGGGGTACCCCTAAATCATCCAAAATTAATCATTTATAGTAATAAACTATCCAGTTTTGAGGTACCCCTCTTTTGAGAAACCGCCGATTGGGTAGAATAACAGAATAGCTTGGAAGACAATTGGAAGACAACAGAATAATACAGAATGATATTAGCCAAATGGTTGTGTTGGTTGTTCTGTATTATTGGGGTAATACCACGCAACCATCTGGCTAATAGCCCCAATTGAGGTTATTCTGTATGACACAGAGTTGGTATTGAGGCTACACTCCAGCAAACTAACCTGGAGACCAAAATCACCAGTTTCAATAGGTAGACCAGCTATAGATATTGGGTTTTCCACTTCTAAGTAAATTTGCCGGAGAGTATGTTGTATTGAGGCTATGCGTGGTTGTATCATGTTGTACTCCAATTTTGTACAACATATATAATGTAACCACACTAACAATAGACAATCATGATATTTGGAGGATATCTAAGTAAACAAAGAATCGTAAACACAACCACCAAAAAATGTCCTCCAGGGCACATCGATACGCACCCCAGCCAGCCCAGGGACGTAGGAAACACCCAAAATACACGCCTTTGGATGGGCACATCCTGTGACGAAGTGAGCATGAAACCAACATGTGTAACACATGATTACCTGCAAAAAAGTAAAAGTTTTCGCCCAAAAAAACACAACCAGCTTTCTTTCTCACATGGGGATCCCCTTTTATACCCAGGGTCCAGTCATGGAGACTTCCCATTCTCAAACCTTTCACCCCCCCAAGCAGCGCTGGAAAACACCACAACCATCACCACTACGCACTGCTGCACGCCTGCGCTTTGTTCCCCTGGAGGGCGATCTTGGCATTGTCGAAGCGCACCTCGCGGTTGGCGACAGGCGCTGGCATGCCACCACCCCCAACAGGGGAGAGGTTGATGATATCAAGCAGCTCATACATGGCTACATCATTTCATGATAAGCCTCATTTCCAGGGGGTGATGATGCTGTTCATGGTCGTGGAAACTTCGGATGAGGTAAGAAAGCAAATGTAATGAACATCATTATCTGATGGAGGAATGCTGCTGCTGGAGGAAATGACTGGATACAGCTGGATGTGCAAAACCCAAAGCAGTCACCAGCATTTCCCTCCCGTTGAACCTTGGCCACAGGGGCTTAATGGATGGCTTCCGCCAGGAGTTTGCAGCCATGACACTGTGTCACCTACTCCACCAAGTTTGTATGTGACATACGGTTGGCTTAGTCTCCCATGGTTCCACAACGTTCCACAAATGTTGTAGTTTCATGATGCGCTACACGTGTTCAAGGCGAGTGCCGAAACAACAAATTGACTAGTTGTGTTTTGACAAGTAAACAAATACCGGTTTCTCGGCTAGGAATGAACAGCTTTTTGAACGAGGGAGCCCTGTCTACACCCTACTCCTGGGATGATGTGATCTTCACTGACCCTTGCACGAAACTGGCCGTGACATATGATCACCAACAATTCAATCAATCTCCAACCAGAAACACAGCATGAAGATCAACCAAGGATCAACAAGAACATCAACCATCAACCATCAATGTCTCTTTTCCGCCATCATCAACAACAACAGCAACAGCAACAGCAACAACGACAACAACAACAACAACAACAACAACAACAACAACAACAACAACAACACAACTCCCAGCAAGTCAGTGACAACAGCACCACTCAGAACCGCTTTTCATGCACCGGCCACCGCCCCCCAACACCAGAGCCTGGTTCCAGGGTCTTAGAGCGAAGCCACGATCTGCCGGGAAACTGAGCGGCACCGGGCAGTCGCTAGGGTTCTTGGTGTGGTCGTCGTTCTTGTTAAAAGGGGGGCCCTCCCCAGTTGGAAGTTGGATAATGATAATAAGCCATTTAGATGACTAGAGTTGTACCATAATCAGTAGATTTTAGTAGTCACCTTATATGAATCGGTAGGTTGAACATGCTTGACGCCATCAAGTGTATATCTTCTCAGGACCCTCAACCACAAAACATGTTGTTTGAATTTGTTTGACATGGTTGCAATGGAGATTGAGATGGCCACAGACTTCATGACAGCGAAGTATGTGTTACATGTTTGCTGGGAAAGGTGAATGGTAGGTGAATGGTAGGTGAATGGTAGGTGAATGGTAGGTGAATGGTTGGTGAATGGTTGGTCAATAGTTGGTTTGGCTGAACCGTCATGTTTACATTATGATTAGTTGGTTCAGAATGGTTAATTAATAATGGTTGATAACAAACCATAAGTTAAAGATAAACAATTTCCGTCACAATATTCAAATCTGCTTGGTGGTTTCAGCCCCTATGAAAAATACTAGTCAACAAACCAATTGCAAATAATAACTAGGGAAAATAAAAAATGTTTGAAACCACCAACCAGAGATATACTTGTGGGTGACGACAGGAACCATTCCCTTTGGGTACTCAGGTGAAATTCACCAGCAGGACCGAGGACACAGAATTGAATCCCCCACGGTGTCTGCCGTAAAGTTTCAGCTTTAAAATGGACATTTGTGACTCCCAGGTTCTCGAAATCTATGCATTGACCAATAGTGAAAGGCCTCCTGCAGTTATACTTGACCAGGCTTTGATCACCAACATACCGAAACTCTCCGAAAAAAACTATGTTGCAATCAAATCCCATTGAGATTGGATGGAATCTATGCTTATACAATCATCACTACGATATAGCGATATTTGACCTTCCTTGCTCCCGGTTCACCCTGGCTCACTATGCAAAGTCTAGGCTTCTGACTCTGGGTTGCCGCCGATGAGCCAAGAGACCTTGGTTCACCACGTTGCACAAGCGTTCTTCGCTGACTGTGTCAATCATCACGTTTGTCAGTCAGTTCTATCCAGGGGAGCATGAACCACCCAAAACTAAGCTTTTTTTGTTTACTCAGCTAAAATTTACAGCAGCGCTGTTTTTGGCTACAAATCATATTGCCAGCGAACAGCAGCCATCAGTTTTTGCTTGCTTGCTGCACCATGAAATTCTCGCAGAGTGATGTTGCATCCAATGTCAACAAATACCGTTCCGTGGTCAGTTGACCAGCAACGGAGGTACACAACAAGCCACTGTTCGGCAAGCTCCAACAAAGCTTGCCGAAGACAAGGCATCTCCGAGGCAAGACCATCATTTTTACTGGCAAGGCCATCATTCTTGCTGATGTTTTGCTAAATACCATCGATTTTAATGATTAATGATATTTAATGATCATCGGATTCATTTCGATGGTAAAGGACCATGGCTATGCTGTACCATAGTGGGCACCCGAGCTTCTTCCACCGTGAGATGGGGTGAGGCCAGCGTTGCAACCCCTACAGCATTTGATCTCATCATCCTGTCGTCACAAAGGGTTGCAAACTTCAGATCCTCCAAAGCATCAGAAAGATCAGCGGAGCAACAGCATTCCCTGATATTGGGGTGTTTCTCAAAAACGCCCCCCCCCCCCAAATCATCATTAATTAACTATTAGTAATTCCAAACTAACCATTTTACCTTATTCATCAACCATTGTTTTCCCCCATCATTAACCATTGCTTTCCCCATCATTAACCATTGTCTTCCCCTATTATTGTTGGTTATCATTCCCGGATAAGTTGGTTGGTTAATAATGATCCGTTGCCATACTCCTTGGTTGATGCCCTGATCATCCCTAAGCATCCAGGGATATCCCCAGGTTCATCACTGTATCCACCATTGTTGCTGGCGCCCCTGACAGCGCCAAGTCGAGTGGTGCGAAACCTGGTACTGCGACGCGGTAAAAAGGCCTTCATTTTCAGTGGTTGTCTATGCTCACTTGGTTTGGCAGCTTTGGCAGGTTAGGCAGGTTTGGTAGGCTTGGTAGGCTTGGTAGGTTTGATTGGTTTGGTAGGTTTGGTAGGCTTCGTAGGCTTGGTAGGTTTGATTGGTTTGGTAGGTTTGGTAGGCTTCGTAGGCTTGGTAGGTTTGATTGGTTTGGTAGGTTTAGTTGGTTTGGTTGGTTTTTGTTGGTTTGCTGGATTTGGTTGGTTTTGTTAGGCTTGGTAGGTTTGGGAGGTTTGGTAGGTATGATACCTTTGGTAGCTTGATAGGTTTGGTAGGTTTGGTAGGTTTGGAAGGTTTGGAAGGTTTGGTAGGTTGGGTTGGCTCGGTTGGTTGGGTTGGTTGGGTTGGTATTAGCCGACGCATCATTGGTCGTCGTTAACCATCAATATCATGAACTGTTTACCATTTAGCATCATAAACCAACAAACAAACCATTGACCAATCATTAACGATGGTCAACCGCCATCATCTATAAGGTGTTTGTCAGATTTTGTGAGCATGTGAGATCCATTTCACACCTTCAACAATTAAAGGGCTACTGACCATTTTTGACCTTACGTCGGCATATGGACCGTAAGAATAGCCATTAATTCGTATAACTCCAGATAAATCCACCAGAAATTCCTATAAATCCAACATAAATCAACCACCAATCCACCAGTCCGTCCTCAACCATCAACGCTACTGACGACACGATCCGGCTCCGTTTCGCCTCGTACTTGGCGATGCTTCAGTCACCTTGTGACCACCGAAGAGAAGGTGCCCACGCAGGCACCAAGTTGATCACAAAGTTGGCTGAATAACTTTGCATGATTCATGGCAACCAACAATGGTTCACTTAACCATTAATAATCAAACCATTGTTGATAGTAATCATGATTAACCATGTTGAATGAACAACAATCGATAATCATTGGCTGATTACTATGGTTAATCATGGTGAATCATGGTTTGCTATTAACCATGGTTAATCACTGGCTGAATTGCATAACCATCATTATTAACCAACTGGTTGATCAACTTTGCAAAGTTGGAGTAAGCATGCAAAGTTGGCTGATTAATCATTGGCTGATGAACTTTGCATGATTAATCATTGGGACATGCTTAATGCTTAATCAATGTGAATCATTTGGACGAAGGTCAACATGGTTGATCAATGAATAACTTTTGCTGAGTACAAATGATTACTATCAACCATGGTTAAGTAGTGCCTCATGTCGTTAAACGCTTCTTTAGATTAATAACTGCCTTATATGAGTGACTCAGCTGGCTACTCATCGGCTGTCGCCTTGAGCATCACTGGCCCCTCTGTGAAGGCATACCTGGGTCGCAACGCGTCACGTGTCGCGGTTCGGTTGGTGTTGGACCAACTGAATCATTGAGAAGAAAGCCCACCCCTGCGATTGGTGGTTGAATCATTGGTGGTTGAACCACCCCGTCATGAAAAATATGCTTGTCAACCAACTATTTCTTAATGACTACTAGGGAAAATAGAACATGTGAAGCAAACCACCATCCAGAAACCTATTGTTGATGGTCAACTGGTCAACGAAGATTCATGATGGGTGATAGTGGTCAGTGATGTATGATCATGATCAATGATGGTGAGGCATGCTTCATGGTTGTTGAGAATGGTTGATGATGATTTACGATGGCTGGAAGAAATCGCTGGTGATGGCGCATAATTGTCATGGGTGGGGTAAGCAATGGGACCATGCTGATGTGATAATAGCACATAAGGAGAGTACAATTTCTGCCAGGCACAATTGATGGATGTTGTGAAAAAATATATGCCTATCTGGGCGGCAACTATTACTACTGCTACTGCTGCTACTTCTGCCAACACTGCCTCTACTACCTCTACCTCTGTTTTAGCACTACGGTACTACCACCACGACTACATATGACTACCTCTACTGCTACTACTATCACTGTGCGCGACTGTTGATGAAGAAACTGTGCATTGCCAAACTTGGACAATGGAAATTGCCATCAACCTCAAGTGGTGCAATAGTTCTTCCATCAACAGTTGCATCAGTGAACTCTCTGCAAACTATTTTGAACAAGCAAGTCATCTACAAGCAGGTTCACACTGCTAAATGCTCGGGCATGTTTTTTGTTTGCAGCTGATAAATGACGGTAAACAAATCAATGGTAGACCTTCAACTTTAAGCATAATCTACCGGCAGGTAACAACAACTTGGAATTCTCCATGTCAGTGTCTTTCATGGTTGGTCCTGAAACAGGCATCGCGTTTCTGATTTGTCACAAGCATTCTATAAAAGGCCTAGCACGTAATGGCCAGTAATGGTGCCTACTGTTGGTTGTTGTTGATAAGTCACTGGTACACCATTCATGTTGCAAATGAACATCTCATATGGCCTTGTACTTTTATCCTCTATTATTGCTCACCAAATAACACTAACCATCACTAAGATCACGCAATATCACCAATTCTCACAAAGAAAAGCCACCTGCCACTAACCATCATTGACCAATCTACTGCACGATACTAATCTCAGGACATCCCAAGTGGTTGAGGTCATGTCTCGGCCACTGGGTTGTTCTCACAATGTTTCCCTTTATAGTGCCCGACATCCCAAACTCCGCAGTACGCCATGGACGATGAGGGTGTGTTTTGTACTGTATATGGCTCATCTGAATTCCAGTTGCGTACAAAATTTCAAGGGTCAGTGCATTTCCAGCTATATTCAAAGGTTGTAACATGTTCATAGTCCCACACTAATCAAACACGGTATGTTCAACTGTATAGTCCGCTATTGGTATGCTGATCTGGCTGGTGGCTCCGCAAAAATGTGTCGAATTGGCAATCATCATTCCAGGTAGAAACCAACCAGCACCATCGCAACTATCACGTTAACACCCCAAACATACTTCAAGACTGTTGAATGAAAATACTAGTGTATTATAGTGTATCCAAAAAATCGGTAATCCTTACTTACCTCATGATCAATTCCTATTAGCCATCTATTGACCATCCATTGAATCCATTGACCCCATACTTTGCCACGAATATATGCGAACAAACCAGCTGCTACCAGGTGCTCACCCACAGGCACCCACCAGGTGCTCACCACCAGCCCCCTGCTGTCCAAGGGCAAGCGGTCAACGAAGTCAGCAGCTCGACGCCAAAGAACGCTCCTGTGAACATCACAACCATAGTGAATGGTGGATGAGAAACCATGATTTTATGGTGGTGGATGGGATAGTTGGTGATTGGTGGATGTCTAGTGACTGATTGGTGGATGGCTGGTGGATGGCTGGTGGATGGTTGGTGGATGGTTGGTAGATGGATTGTAGATGGTTGGTAGATGATTGGTGGTGAAGCATAACCATGGTGGATTTCGATAGTTGGTAACAACCACGGTTCACAGTGGTGAATGGTTTGCTGGTCAACCAGATGAGCTGATCATCATGTGCCTGCCATCTTTGCTGGAGGCTGTGCACATGGAACCGTTGACTGAACGATGAAACGCCAGTGGCAAGACCAGGAAGACCGCATAATCAGCCATAGCTTACTCAAACATGCTTTCCCGAATCAGATTCAACCAGTAATACATTGCCAGTCATCACAGTGTATACTGTTGACTGATATCAATATGCTGATTATACTCTTGCACTTTTCACCTATCATCCGGACATCTCATGCAAAATTTGGGCAGGTTCTAAAGAAGCCATGGTCCTTTTCTTGGTGGGAGAAAAACATATGTGAAACGTGGCCTCCTCTGGCCGCCTGCACCTTTTGCTGCATGACTCAACAATGGTAACCATATTATATTATATATATATATATATTCATACAATACATCATCGTTTCTCACCCCAGCACTTCCGCGCCATCCTGTTCACATCGTGCTCTTGGTGGACACCCATGAAATCTTCCACCTTCTCTCGTTCTTCCAACTCCTGCGATGACGCCAACTGGAGTCCCAAGCCTCTGATACACCCAGTGCGGATGTTTTCTGAGATTTGCTCGGCAGCAATGGGCTGATAACCCCAACAGATCCTCCAACTATACTCGGGTCATAAGCCTCAAATACCCTCGAGCCACCAAGAAAATGGGATGGAACCGCAGCCAAAATCCATGGGCTAATGCACTATTTGTATCCCCAGGTCCATTCTGGAACTCTCAGCTATCAACAAGCTGTGGCAATGACGCACCCAAACATCATACCATCGGCACATTTAACCAGGGTCTTTGCGCGACTGCTCAGTTTAGACCATTGACAACTGCTTGGTTGACAGCCTACGCTGGGTTCCGGAAATATGCCACACGAATTGCGAAAACCAGAAGCAAACTGGTAGTGGTGGTTGAACCACCCCTCTGAAAAATATGCGCCAGTCAAGTAACCAGCCAGTTGTTAATACTTGGGGCCATAAACAATTAATCAACCATAACCAAGCCACCAACCACCAACTATCCAATGCAATCCCTGCAGGGTTTCACAGCTTGTCCAGCACTTGTCGACCATACTTGCCAAGCTCTACGATGCCATTGCTCCACTCCTGGCAAGAATTGCTCGCTCGCTCGCATACATTGCAAGGGCGGCCCAAAGCCATGTCACGAGCTGACGGTCATTCCAACGATAACCACAAGACATACACCACAAGGCAAGACACTAAAGTCATCAATAGAGTCATGGAAATGTATAGCAATAACTGTAATAAATAATCACAGATTGAAGACATTATGGAACTTGTTGGCATTCAACATCAATAGACAATATCTGAAACCATCAGCCAGCTGCCTGGTGGTGTATAGCAAAAAAAGTTAATCAATTGATAGATAAACAAACAAACAAATAGATAAACAGAATAGATAAGTTATTATATAGACACATACTAGGAAACCCACAAACATGTGCACATATGTCTTACATATCACTCGGATGCCTCCTCGATCAAGTTGGCAATAAATCATTAAATGATGGAAGTATCCAAACCATATCATATATACGTATTTATCAGTGATGATATATAATGATACCGTAGTGCTAGAATGTGATAGATGATATCATAACCCACCATCAATCATGGTACATGTATCTAATATGTGCAGATTTGCATAGCTGTGGGTTGAAACCCTGTACCATGTGCCATCATTAACCTTGTCTTCTCACTATCAATTTGTTGGTTATTATCCCCCTTGGTTGCTGAATAACATGTATTTCCGATACATTTGATGGTTCATATTGATAGCGCCAGTTTGCCATGGCAAATTCACTATGAACCACTATGAGACACTATTGACCCATATTCATGAACCACAGACTTCAAACTATAAAATTGATGGTGACTATCCCCTATCCCTATGACACTATAGACTATATTGTGTTCC
The DNA here is from genome assembly GCA_009767595.1 of Symbiodinium kawagutii. Taxonomy (NCBI): domain Eukaryota; class Dinophyceae; order Suessiales; family Symbiodiniaceae; genus Symbiodinium; species Symbiodinium kawagutii. The sequence continues at coordinate 74,344 of VSDK01016839.1, forward strand.
AACCGTTATTTTCCAACTATAAGCTTGTTTCCCAACCATTATTTTCCAACGATGAAAAACCACCATAATCCCCATATGACCTGTGAAAACACACCATAATCCCCATGTTGCAGTGGCTCAAAACCCGGTACCCCTGCTTCCCCTATCATTAACTATTGTTTTCCTTAATTACTAGTGTTGGGCATTATCTTCCATCATTGGTTGGTCAATATTGACCCATGACCAAATAGTTGGTATGTATCCCCTATAACTGTTTGTTATTCTCCCCTATCATTGACCATTCACCAGCTATCATTAAAAAATTATTGATGGTAAAATATTGACCCATATGACATCGGGCTTTGTGCAACCACCGTGGCCGCCACATCCTCAGAATTCACGACTCGCGCCTTCTGCACTTCCAAGACCTGCGGCAACGGCAGCAGTGGAACAACCATGGAGTGATGATCCTTTTTGATGGGGAGTTCTCAAGCCATAGGAAATTCCCAAAATGGTTTGTTTAGTACTAATAATGATTAATAAGGGATGATATCTGGGGAGTGGTTCATACTAGCTTGCACTGGTCTGGCTGGTGGTTGCAACCCAAATGAAAAATGTGCTTGTCAACGTGTCAACCAAAACCATTTGGCAATACTCGTGAAAATAGTTAAAACATGTCAATCAAACCACCAACCAGTCAATACAGCGATGATTAGTACTTGAACATCCATCCCAAAACAATAAGTTGGTCAAACTGGCGATGCCATGCCTGGGACGGTTTAGCCAAATCGACAGGGTCGGAAATAATGGACATCTGGATCACGTGGCTCATGCAAAGTTATCCATAGTACCTCCAACTGGTGGCTTCTCAAGCCTGTTTGGGACTCCAAAGTCGTGGTTGGTTTACTGCTAGACATTGTGAGTTTAAAGGATGAGAACTGGGGGTCCCCTATGGCTTGAAAAACACCCATTTCTGGCTACAATGTTGTATTCTTTTGTGCGCGCTCGAGTGCACCCTTCTGTGAACTTTGTTTTGTTTGTCATTTGAGTCATTTGGTCACCCGATGGCTTGACAACCATGCTATTTAGTTGGACTACGGTGAGATGCCATTTCGATGTTCATGGCTTCTGATATTTTCACATGGTCATGTTTGAGGGGGTTGCCGCATCCACCCTTCGAAACCAGCAGTTGATAGATGAAAACAAAGCATCCATGTTTCATCAGGTGCCTTCAGTCATCCATCCTTCAAGACCACCAGCTGAGCCACGAACAAACCAACCAACCAGCCAGCCAACCGGCCAACCAAGCAGCCAAGCAGACAGCCAAGCAAGCAGCCAAGCAAGCAGCCAAGCAAGCAGCCAAGCAAGCAGCCAACCAACCAACCACTGCTGCCCAGACCAATCCCAAACACCTGGTATTCCTCCAGCGCACGTCCAATGGGCCGTTGCAGTTTCCTGACCACAGAATGCCAATGGTTCAACGACGACGGTTCAACCACTAGCCACTGGTGGTGAAGGAGTCACTCCAACTACTAAATTATCTTGAAAATCCAATACTAAATGGACTTTCAAGAAAATAAATGGACAGTGCTTCAAGAAAATCAAACACTAAATGGATTGTCGCCCCCTCCATTGGCTATCTTACTATAAATATCTTGGACAAGCGACACATCTGAAACAGATTTCATAGGTATTGGATTTTCCACCAAACCATTGTACCACCTTTGCTTGATGTGGATGGAGAGAACGGAAAGAAAATGGGAAAATTGTGCCTAAAATGATAACCAAAATAACCACACAAAATCTATATAATTAGTAGCTGGCTACACTGTTGGCTGGCTACAATGTTGCAATCCTTAAATCGTTTAAGTGTAGGTTTAAAAACACCTGTGAACATTTATGTATGTAAATACATCAACTTGAAAGGTATGAGTTTGGAGAAGTGGCGGATTCAGCCCAGGACACCCTTTATTATCTATATGTTGTAATCGTCCGATATTTGCTTAAGTTTGCTTCAAGCATGACTTGTTTTGAGAGTTGCAATCTTATAATCACAAAATGGGCTGAGGGGTCTGAAAATTCAAAGAAACCCCTCAAACCAAGTACTACCAGCAAGCCATGAATGTACATGACATGTAAATCTACTTCTCAACCCAAGTGATTCAGAAACTCAACTCTGTCGGCAGCCATGGTCAAGAGATTTCCATGTGGGTCGCCGTCATCTCGCGTACGGATTCCTTTAATTGAGCACTTTCGAAAAACTGACTGAAGAACTGGTTGGGCGCTTCTTCCGGTTGGTTGACTCAGTTCCACTTGGAACCTTCAGTGCTTGGAATTCAGTTCCTACTGCTTGGTTTCAAGCTCGGAGTTTTCGATGATCCCAACAACACAGCTCGTAAACTACTGGTCACTGGTCACTCGTATTTACACTTTACACGGATCAACCAGCGATTTGCAAAAGGCTGCTGGGTATGACATGACTCGGTACCCTGAGAATGGTTTCCATGAGGCCACTTCACATCCCAAATGGATCCTGATTCACATGGTCCAACAGCTCATCTCCAGCAAAAGTCCTCTCCCTTTAAGCACCAGCTCTAGCTGTCCTGATCTCGGTGTAGTTGGGAAAAGTCGCGTGATGAAGGTTGATTCGAACACCCTGCAACAGAGCAGACTGACGTTCAGCA
>VSDK01016839.1:84068-99762 GCA_009767595.1 Symbiodinium kawagutii
AGGGAAAGAATGGGCTAATTCTGGATCAATAATCAATAGTGACTAATAGGGTTATAACTAGGATAATGGGCTCGTAATGGGTTTAACAACTGTATGTGTATTATTGGTTTATAATGGTTAATGGTGATTATTAGTACATGGCATGATAACTAAGAATGGTTAAACAACTAGCATGAGTCCAAAGCCATGGTGTACCCCGAAGTCACTGGTGGTTTCCCTATCAAAATAAATAATGGTTGTCAATTTGACTGGGGCTCGTAGGTACCACCACGGCTATGAACAACCCCCTTTAGTATTGCTCATTATTCTGGAAATATAGTATTGAGAACCGTTGTTCCAATGCTATTATATACGACATATTTTCAGTACTATTGCTAAGTAGGACTCATTATGCTGGAATAACTGATATTGACATTATTGCCACAGCTTATCAACATGAAAGGACTACTAGTGTAGCAAATAGCTAATAAGACTATAACATACTAAAACTATTTATGCTGGTGTGTATATATAATTTATCATGGTATAATCTTTGCGTTTTCTAGGAATGATTGACTTTGACATAATGATACCTTTTGAGGAAGAATTGATTCTAGGTATAAATCACATTCATAATGGCTTTAAATTTAACGATACCATCACAACAAATAGTGGTGGGATAGTCTCAGCGCAGCACCTACTGATGACTGGGCCAAAGTCAAATCTTTGGCGAGTTTTTCAAATCTTTGGTGCGGCCGCATGTCCTCATAATGGACCCTAACATATTAGAGTTCAATGGGATTATGGGATAAACAATATGTTAGGGGCTAAGAAGAGGACATAAATACATATTGAATGTGTGACGGGCTATTGTTGATAATTTGTGCAGTTTTTAGTTTGTTATTTGAATAGGAACAAGAAATTGATGACATCATTATTACCAACTAATACTGAACGCATGCAATAGGATTGCTGCAACTATAATGCCTGTTCATTTCAAATGCACTTGCTTGATAATGTGAGAGTCAACATCTAGTTGTCAAGCGACAATTGTCAGTTGTTCCCAGTTGGACCAAACCCATCCATGGGCCAGCTAGTACTTGATTATCCCTCAAAATAGGATCAAAATCGTCACCTGATGCAATGTGATCTGCTTGATCACAAGAACTGTTCCCAGTTGTTGGCTGTAGACTTCAGTCTCTGTTTCTAACGAACAGACGGCGGCCCGGTGACCCCACCCCGCGGAAAACCATTGTGACCTGAGGCCCCAAACTCTTCAGCAACCTCTCGGTAGTTGCCCTTCATCACCTCGGTAAACGCCGCCACCCCCGCGGCACCGCGGCACCAACGGTGAGCTTCCCTGGAGGGTGAAGATTAGCATTTACCGGTCCAAAATGAACCAGTTTTGTAGGTATAAATGGTGGTTTCTCAGGCCATAGGGGACCCCCAAAATGGATGGTTTATTACTGTCAGTGGTTAGTAAACGCTGACTTGGGGGTCCCCTGTACCGTAGGTAGAGTATCTAGGATCGATGCTTGCTGATGGTTCATGCATAGGTTGCTTGGAAAAAATCACGACTCTAACTATGGTCAAGTGAACTGTAACCACGAATAATCATCCAGGTTGTCCGGTGGAACCAGCAACCTGTAGTCGTTAGAGCTGAGGGTTACCAAAATAGATCATAGCACGATATTATGATATAACAGTGTACTATAGTGTACTGGTTCCCAACTATGTATGCAATGCTAGCCATGATGAATGCAGCTAACAGCAATTATGACTGCAACAATGGTGATGAATAACATAACAACAATTAAACAACAAATGCAACCACAGGGTTTGTCACAATAACAAATGACAAATCAAGAAAACAACAATAATGTCAAAAATGTAGATATTGATGACAACACAACCGTATCCAGTATCAATCTGTAAAGCACATAATGGACAACACAACAGTGAAGTTGGCTGCCGACAGCAAGCATTCATGGACTGGACCGTGAAAGGCCATCCAAGCCTTGCGGTTTCTCCGCATTGATATTTGCAACATTTTGCAACCAAACCGACAGCATATGAGAGAGAATCAAAAATAGTTTCAGCAAAGAGATGAATATTAAAAAACCAATGGGTCGCCATATCTACTCAATTCTTGGCCTTTGTCTCGAGACAAACGCTTCCAAGTCTCCACAGGCCTCCCGCAATGAACCATAATCCAAGGCCAGTTTTTTTTAGTTTAGGGAATCAACATGACCATGATGAAGAAGAACATCATATGCACGATTGAAATATAAACATAGTCACTGGGAATGGTATGGTTTGGTGAATCTGATTGCTTGATCAAATGGTTGGGGAGCAAAAGGTCACCCCCGACCCAATTATTCTTCCAAATAAAGTCCATGCAGCAAAACTACCAAACAACATACTGTAGTAATAAACAACCATCAACACTTTCCAGCCAATATATGGCAAACGGATGCAAACGGCTCCTAACAAAGAACATCTCTGCATTCCGATATACACCGTCTAAAGTTGGCAGTGCATGTCAGTACTAGGTACACCTATAATATATACCCATAAATACCTAAATGCAAAATATAGCTACAGGACATCACGCCCCAGTTCACCAAAGTCCCCCCCACTCGCATTATATTTTGTCATATCATGTTCATTCATTTTTTCCATCCATAAAATTGATATTGTTAAAAAAATCAAAAAATCTATAATCTACATTTTTGTTTGAAATTATATTTTTTTCATTTCCAAAAAATATATTTCAAAAAAAAAATAATTTCAAAATTTCGATGAATATTGAGAAAAAACATTTTTCAAAAATAAAAAAATATTTCAAAAAATCAAAAGACTTACAGTTATGTTATAATTTTAAGATTTATGGATTATTCGGTGGTGGGTGGTTAGGTGCTGGTTCGCTTTCAATTTCAATTTTTTCGTTACTGTTTTCGGGTTCTCGGGTTTGGTTTTTTTTCTCTTTCTGCTTCCCATTCTTCAACCTCTTCAATCATGTCAAGAACAAACTCTTCTAAATTTGTTTCTTCCCAACTTTTGAAAAAAATTGCCAAGTATTTTGTGGCATTGAGATTACCGCACTCTTGAATCATTCTCTATAAGGGCATGGACGATTTGATATTGAAGATGTTTCAGAATTATTTTTTCAAATAAATATTTTGTGCCTCAATCAATGTCATTTTCCTATTACCATACTAAGCTAGTATTTCTTTCAATGTTTTGCTTGGAAATTGAATACCCAACATTCAATGTTCTTCGTCATATTTCTTTGTAAGTTTATTATTCAATTTTGGTTTGTAAAGTTCTATTGCTCGGTTGGTGCATTGTTTTTTCTGCCCCTTTTCCACTTCTAAAACCTTTGAATATGTCATTGAACTCTTTGAACTCTTCTGCAGTATTGACGGTCTGGTTTTTTGCATGATTGAACGCTTCATACATTTTTTGAACTCCTACTTTACTCGGTATGCCTTACTTTACTTGCCTTTTTTTCCTTCTTCTGTCTCTGGTGGGTCATCTTCATTTTTTTCCTTGTTTTTTTTATTTTTCAATTTTTGTTTCTACTCTCAGTCTTTGTTTTTCTTTATTTTTGTTTTTACGTTTTGGTGGTCTTTCTTCTTCTGGGTCACTACCATCTCTCTTGTCTGCATTGGGTCTTTCTGTTGCGTGTTTAAATGCTTTCGTTTTTCCTGTTTTTCCCCTTGGTTCAAGTTTTGTTTTTGGTTCGTTTCTTTTAGATTTGCTACCTGTATCCATTACACTTGGAACGGGTGCTTGGTTGCTTGATTGTAGTTGGTCTAAAAATAATTTCTTTTTCTCTCTCTGACTTTGTGTTGCTTCATCATCATTATTGCCACTGGGCAACTGATAAAACTGGGGTATTAGTCTTGGCGGTGTTACATGTCCTAATTTTTCTGCTAATGTTTGTCTGGTTTGATTAGCTACTTCTTGTCTGTGTGATGTTGTTGTTTCTTCTCTTCTCTGCGTTGCGTTGTTTAATCTTTGTGTTAGTTCTGTGTGCAGTTGTGTTCCTTGCGTCATCCTTCCTGGTGGCGGTGCTTGCGATAACGGAGCGGCATAACCACTTAAACTTCCTGCATCAACTTGCAAAGGATTTGGCGGCGCTATTGTTGGAGATTGCAAGGGTAGAGTTCTAAACCGTTCAGTGTGAAATGTTCTACATGCTGTTCTTGCATTTTTCTCAATAACATCTCGTTCATGTGTCTTAGTAACAATCTTTGTTGTTCATCCTTGAGTTCTTCTGGAAAATTAGGGCCATCAAAAAACGAACCTTCAGGTGAATTTCTGAAAAAGGTAGCATCCCCATTGGGTAAAGGCATTCCAATTTTTAGTTTTCATCGAAAAGCCCTACAATTTCATCACAGGTAGGACGAAGACGTAATCCTACATGACTAAACTTATTTAAATTTTCTGACTTAGCTGTCATTAGTATAAAAATAAATAGATATATACATATATAAATATATATATATACAAAAAAAAAAACAAAAAAGAATATCATTATCACACTCCAAATCTTAATCTTCTAAATTGTTCTTGTTGTCTTTGTAGTTGTTCTATTGAGTTCTGATTTAGATTGTCTCGTTGAATTTCAGTACTCATTCTGTCAATTTGGTTTCTACAATTGACTTTTTCGCTTGCTAAACTTAGATCATTTTGACAAGCCAATACTATATCTCTTGTTTCATTTCTGTCCAGTTCATCTTTTAGTCATTTAATGTTATTGGTATCTTGACATTTAAACAAGCCATGTGCGCTTGATTTTTTTGATGCTTTTGTTCATTTCTTTTCGGTGATTATAAGTTTCATGTGTTTTGCCAAATTGTTGCATCATCTTTTGATTGAGTGGTCTTTTCCGCTTGTTAAACGTCCTTATAGTAATATTTTGGAAAATTATATTTCTCAATTCCTAATCACAATGTCTACTCGTAAATAGCTATTTCAATGGCTTTTAGGATTAGCAAAGCCAATCGTACACTAAAGCCCCATCGGAACGTAGCTCCAAAATCGACTCGTTAATAAAATGGACGAAAATTTCTTGGAATTCTTCTGCTGGCGCTGCTGCTCTTTCAGTTCCTTTCAGTTTAACTGTAGTCAATGAGCCCATCTTTGTGTTGGTTGATGTGAAATTAGCGGTTCCAAGCCATCTTTTGAGGCAAGTCCGAACAGTGATTCCTATAACGAAAAGCATGTGGAATGGAATGTTGCCGAGATCCTTATTGAAAACAAAGCTAAGGTATATGGCAATATCTCCAATGGGTTGCAGACGCTACTGATTGAGATCCCCACTTATGACAAAGTTATCATTGATTATTGCACAATGGCTTCAGGTAGCCAACTCTAAATGGGGTCCATCCAGCCATTGAACCAGCCCACGAGCCAATAAACCAGCCCACCAGCTGACCGCCAACCGCCCACCAACCAGCTGGTGCCGGTGGCCCGTCTCGGTGGCCCGGGTGGGTGGTGGTGGCTGCTGGCCACTCACTTCCAGAAGCCCAACACCTCCAAAGGCGAGGATTGGGGGGATCAAACCACCAATTCACCAAATTTTGAAATTAAAACTTTTCTGAAATATATTTTTTGGACATTTGAAAAAATGTAACTTTAACAACATGTAAAATGTAATGTTTAGAGTCTAGAGCTTTTTGTAAAAATGTAAATTTTATGGATGAAAAAAAAAACATGAACATGATATGACAAGATATAATGCGAGTGGGGGGGGACTTTGGTGAACTGGGGCGTGATGTCCTCTAGCTAATATACATATAAGATTCCCCTATATACCTATATATATATATATATATATACCTATATAACAGGCACAATTATACCTACCTATGGCACCCAACTGGGGTGGCTGTGGCGCCAACTACATGGATCTCTCTTCAGCCACCATTGAGCTCCTTGCATAGCGGTTGCCCACCTGAAGGGTCGCGGGCAGAAAACCCAGCAACATCCTTGCCATTCTAGGGGTTGCAAATGATAATTCTCACTATAACTATCATCATCAATCCCTAGTATTGTTTGTTATTAGCCCCTATAATTCACCATTAAAAAAAAATTCCCTTAAAAAAACATTCATTGGTCATCACCATCATCATGTAGCAGCACAGGCAGCCTGACCGTCGGCTGATCAAGGGCTTTTAGCAGCAAAGCTTTGCTGCGTGTCGAGTTGACAGATCCATTGATGGACTTCACGAGTGTCTCTGCTGCTGCAGGACAGTTTTTTCACACTGCAATGATTCTTGAAGATTCATTACATATCCTGGTGCCCAACAGACCAAGAGAGGTTTTTAACTTCTGCACAATGCTGCTGAATCCGGCCCAAAGAAACTCTGCATCTATCCATATCTTGAAATACAACATCAAGGACAAATGTCAATGTCTGATAACAGTGGTTAGAAAGCACGACTCAAGAGATGGTTGTGATATTTCATGATTAATTCATGATAGTTGAGTATGTAAGACCCCCTCTGTCTTGTCGAAATCCTAGCAACATCCGAACAGTTCAGTAGCTAAAGCGCTAACCACAGATAAAACATATATAAAAAACATTAAAAAAACAACTGAGGCATTTGAGTTCTCGTTTGATTCAATTCTGATTCACAGTTGCATAGCCTCTGCATGGGTGATCCAAATCTGCAACAAACAGCGCAGCACAAGTTTTGTTTGCAGAACAACTGGAACCTGCTCAGTGACGGCTCGATTCGCAAAACCGATGCGTCGATTGTGGCTCTGCAGTTTCTGGATGATGCCCATGAGTTAATGGCTATTTTAAATACTTCCTGGTAATTAGTCATTTATGGTCGATCCACATGCATGAACCATCACGGGCTTATCCATGTCGGAGGCTTGCTATGACGTTTGACCGATAAAACCAGTCAGCTTCATGGTAGAGTAGATCACCAAACCATCAGCTTACCATCTTTGGACCACGATCTCAACTGGTTCACCAGTCGAATCACCAGTTTAACCACCTGTTCAACCACTAGTGTTGTATAACTTCAAGGCAAGTCACTAGTTGACCACTGGTTAACCACTAGTTTAACCACCTGCTTAACCACTTAAACAGCGCTTGGTATCTGCCATCCTCGCGGGCCTCACAGGTGGGGATCTCCCGGGGGCCTCGACCAGCTTCTTGGCCCAGTTCAGCTGAGCAGCCTGCGGCGAGTTCTCCAAGAGGTGGTTTTCAGAATGGTGAATGGTGGCTTTAAACGGTTTGATAATGATGTTTAAATGGCTTGAAAATGATGTTGAAATGCCTTGAACATGATGTTTAAATGGCTTGAAAATGATGTTGAAATGCCTTGAACATGATGTTTAAATGGCTTGAAAATGATGTTGAAATGCCTTGAACATGATGTTTTTTAATGGATTCATAATCATGTTTATATGGTTTTAAATGGTTTCAATGATTTTAAATGATCCCAGAATGTTCAATAGTGGTGGAATGATGGTTAGTTAAGTAAACAATGGTTATAGTGAATGCTATTGTAATGGTTCAAAATGGTTCATAATGGTTTCACAATGGTGAATAGTGGTGTTAAATGGTTATGTAATGATGTTTTAATGGTTTTAAATGGTTTCAGAATGGTGAAATGATGGTTGGTGGTAGTTTGATAATGATGAGCGGTGGTTTCATAATGGTTAGTGGTTTGATGATGTTTGCAGTAATTCAATCATGGTTATAAGTATATGATCACTACAATGGTTTATAATGGTTTTATACTGGTTAATAGTAGTGAATAATGGTTGCGGATTGGCTAATAATGGTCTAATTATGGTTTATAGGAAGAAAATAGGTATTTTCTTGAAGGTGAAAACTGGTTCATGCTAGGGGATAATGCCCAACAATAATTAATGGTTAAACTATTTAGGGAACCCATCAGTAATTTGGGGGTATACCTGTTTTGGACAAACCCATTTAACTAGTATATACTGGTGAATAACACGTGCTTAATAACCGTTGCAACTATACTGGTCAGTTGACTATGTGCCCTGTTTATGTCACAAAGAGGTGAATAACATGACAGTCAACAATAATAATTTAGCTATTAGTGAACATTTGTGAACACCATTTGTTGAAACAGGTGGTTTTGTCAACGGTGTGAACTCATACAATGAAACAGTTTCATGCACAGTATGCCCACCGCTTCACATATAAAGTAGTGATGAAAAAAACGTCAATGTGAAGCATAGTATCTACAGTTTCAATACTTATGGATGGTATCGTGACTGTTTTTTCGTATATATTTGCATACGTAAGACAATCATGATACCATCAATCACAGTCATTCTTCGATATTTATGTGAGTAAACTGCATGATTTGTGTATGATAGTTAATCACGGTGACACTATCAATGAGAAACACTAATCAAATTACATGACGGTAACATGTAAACAGCATTCAGCTAGTAAGATAAACATCCACCTTCATGAAGCACATTGTGAACCACCCATGATGAACTAGCATGAATCTTCCTTCCAGAAACTATTTCAACCCACAAGGAACTTGTCATTTGCGCACTCCACCTGGTAGAGACGGCACCGGGCCAGACTTTTGACGTTCAACCAAATAGCAACCAGTCCACCAAGGTTGGCAGGTTTTTGCCTTTGGAAATATCGAGAAGTGTTGGAAAATGCTGGGTAAACATTGTGAATTGCCAACAGTGCGTTATCGAGATGGGGGTTTTACATCACCTGGGTGTTTCTCAAAATAGGGGTACCCCTAAATCATCCACTATTAACCATATATAGTAATAAACCAACCATTTTTTGGGGTCCCTTATTTTGAGAAACCACCACCTCCTCCATTTTCCATTAGGAGTCACGAAACGGGAGGAACAGGCAGATCCGGTTGGCCGTGTTGGCAACTCGTTGTGCTGTACACATCTCTATGTGTGTGTGTGTGTGCAAATATGGTTGTTGCTTAAAATAGGGGTACCCCCAAATCATCCATTATTACCAATTTATGCCAATAAGTCATGTATTTTGGGGGTTCCCTATTTTAAGAAATCACCATATATTATCTGTCCGTAAGTGTATATAACTGCATTGTAAGTTGTGACTGTATGAAAATCATACTACACCTGCATACTGGGAGTCAGATGCATGCATCGTTTTCTGTACACGTCATGCGTGTATATCTCCATAGAAACGGATTCCTGAAGTGCCTGTGCAAATCGAGAGTGAAATTGATTCTGGTTGGTGGTTTCAACCCCTATGAAAAAATATCAATCAACCAACCATTTGTTAATGATTACTAGTGAAAATAACAAATGCTTGAAACCACCAATCAGCATTACATTGTTTGGTCTACCATCAAATCGAATGGTGGGGATTGCCAACAGATCTTTGGGGTTTAGGCGCTGATGGAGGTACCATGTTCATTGCCGGTCATTTTTCGAGGCGCCCAGCAACAACACAACAAGCGGCTGCAACTATTCCCTGAACAGTCTTCCCAGCAGACCGCCGAACGAATCTCGTGGGCAAAAAATCCACTTATATAGTGACCTGTTCCAAGTTAGAGGGTGATGATTCTTGATCTTCTTAGCTGCTAAATGGTGAACGCAACAAGCGGCCCGGGGGCTCATCGCTCCTCCATGCTCATCTCAGTCAGATTGGCTTCACCTGGCTCCTGAGCAACCGAACCAGTCGCACCCATTACCGATCACCAGCCACTGACCAGATTGAGAAATCATCATCTATTCGCGACAGAAACATAGTGAAACACAGCTGATGCTGTAGACGTCAGACTCCTTTGAGGTGTCTGTGTGCAGTTAACAGCATTGCTGTTTCTGGGTACTCCCCCGGTGATCTGGTTGGCTGGTTTCCAGGTCGATGCCTGGATCGAACAAAAGACATGGTTGACCCTGGTAACGACTGTTGAACATGACTACATGACCAAATGAGTCATCTTCAGTTGGGATCTTCAGATCATTGCTGAGACAATTGTGTTAGCCATGTATGCTTCATTGCTTAGACATTCAGTTGGCCTTTTCCCTCCTCTTGTTGCTCATCCCCAGCTTTTCTGGTGATTAATCACCCACTGTTCACCATTGCTTGCCCAAAAATCAGCTTCTACTAGTCACTAATCATGGTCAGCCAGTAACTCTACTGAAGATCAGCTTCTACTAGTCAACTGCTCACCCTTGGTTGGCTAATCATAGTCAGCCAGTAACTGTTCACACTTGGTTGCTGAAATCTGCTGAGGTGACCCGCAGTGCTCAGCCCACACCGGAGTTCCACGGGCTCCTCAGCAAACTTCAGGGCCTCCCCATCTGCGGGCACCGAAGCCATGAAGACGTGGATGCGCAATGCGCCTTCCTCGTCCTTCACGTAGCCTGAGCTGCGAAAAGCAGCCGAGTGCACTCTCAAGGAAAGGCGCCGTTGTCGGCTGGTCCAGGGAAAACAAAATCATGATGTTATCATTATCATTAATAGTTGTAAAAAATGATTAGCGGGGCTTGATGATGCTTCATGATGGTCAAGTGCCTTGTGCAGAGCACTTTGGAGCTTGAGCAATAGCTCCAGCTGCATCGTTGCAAGCAGGCGTTCGACTCTGGCGTAGCTGCAGCCAATGATCCGCGCATCATACATCAATTTCTGGAACAACAAACATGTGAAGTTTGAGGACTACGGTCTCGGAATGCTTCGCAAAAGGTAGTGTATCCTCCAAACTGGGATGTTCCCAGTAGATTAGTAGAACCATAAAGAGTATCAGGTTTTTCTGATTCTTCACGTGCCCATTGTTGGTGAACAGCCCATGTGCTGTAGCATGGAGAGCATCACCATTGACAATTTGAGGGACTGTGAATGACACACCTGTATAGATATAGTGCGTTCTCGGCCGCTAGTTAGTGGACGGCCACAAATAAGAAACAAACAAATGGTTATCACCAACAAACAGTTGATAGACAACCACTATCACTCAACCATCGCAAAAAACGAAAAAAAAAAAAAAAAAAAAAACACACTTTGTTGACACTTGGTTGGTAGGTGGGTTGGTTCATAATGAGCAACAACCCAAAACCAGTCCAACCAGCCCCTAGATTCTGACAAGTAAAACTTGTTGCTTGGTGTGTCAGCTGGCTGAATTAGGTTTGGCAAAACCACGGACCAGTCCTTAAAACTTAAAACACCTGAACCATGTGCACAACATATCAACATAATTCAGGTATGTTGTGTCATAGCACCATACAACCCATGTCACCGCTTGACATGTTTTCTCAACTCGGTGTCCATGTGGCGCAACCTCCAATAAGGGCAAATGATCAAGATGATCAACCCATCAGCCATGGGATTCTCCAACTGGTGGATGATCAAAGGCTGACTGTCACTTTGGCGTCACCTCCTTTGGCCAGACTTAAAGCTTCCGGGCTCATTTGACCATCAAAATCAGCTGAGCAAACTCCCCATGCACTCACCAAGTCGGTACTCAGTCAGGCACCAAAGGTGTACTGAGCTTCGCTGGTTCCCTGGCCGCTGGATCGTGGTACTGGGTTCGGCTTGATGTTACTTCGGATTACGTAAGTGAAGTTGTGATTGGTGACCCCCGCATTTCCTCGACTATGCTTGTGATATTCATACGTGATGATGATTCAGCATTTGCAGAATCCAAGAAGCTGTGAGCTAACAAAAGGTATTCATCATTTGTGGATCTTGATGATGATGACGATGACGATGACGATGATGATGATGATGATGATGATGATGATGATGATGATGATGATGATGATGACGATGATAATTTTAATGATGATGCCTAGCCTGTAGAGTCCATGTTCAATTGACAACTGCCCAAGAGCCCAGCCGTTCCCCTCATCGGACTTGGAGGTTCTCACTGGGCAACTCGCGCGAGTCACTTTCACCAACATGACCAACCATGGTGGATCATGTACCAATCACAAACTGCGGTTTGTCGTTGAACCACCACTACGAAAGAAAATGCTTGTCAACCAAGCAACCAAAGCTGTCAATACATTCAGAATAATACAACATGTTTAAAAACCACCAGCTAGCTCATGATCATGATCATGATCATGATCATGATCATGATCATCATCATCATCATCATCATCATCATCATCATCATCATCATCTGCTTCAACCAGTCTTCGATTATCATCTGCACTCTGGTACATTCAGCTCTTACCACTGACGAGGGTGGCCACAAATGACCTTTAATAAAGTTGTTTGTAGCAACTCAGTAAATAATTTTTGAACTATATGCACAACACTAATCTATCAACCATATAGTTGTCAACTATACATGAATTGCCTATCATCGACTATATAAGTACTGAATTGCTAGGACTGACAATTCCCGTATGGTTGGCCAACCAAACACTGTTGGGACACTGAGCAAATGATCGAATGGTTCCTTCAGCAATCAGTGATACCTATAAACCCAGTTGAAACTGCACGTGAACAATTTGGGATCACCAAATGTCAGTTTTTAGATGCTAACCTTCACGTTTCCACATCTGGTCCTTTGGACAGAAGCGGCCGACAGTCAACGACTGCTCATGCTGTTTGGACTCATCATGACCCATCACTACCGTGCCATGGTGCAGGCATTGGAACAAGGAACTAGCCCGCCGCTGAGGATCCAGCCCCATTGGCATCCTCGAAGACATAATTTCCCATTGCAAAGGCCTTGGGGCTGATGACTCCATCCAGCTGCGTTGCCCGGTTGCCACCGGTTGATCCCAAGTGCAACTGGTGATGAAACGTAGGAATTTCCAACAGAACTGGTGGTTCCTCTACCAACATGATCTTTAGATGTGGAGTTTCCTGTTTCATGGACGTCCATTTAGGTTGGACGAATTGACAATTTGCATCAGAGACGTGTTTTTGCCTGGAATTCACCGGCGGAGGATCCTCATCATTAGGGTAGATTTAGCGATCATCCGCGATCCTGTTTACTTTTGCTCGGCGTTCAGTGTCCCGTGGGATGGTGGGCGAGACGGTAGCAGTGAAACAAAACGCCACTATCATTGTCGTGAAATTGAATGGGGTTGAAACAAACTCTGACCACTTGAACATGGTGATTGAATCAAATCGATGTTGGAATTATTTAGGGAGGATAGCAGGCCACAAAGCAGTTGATGAATGCGGCGAGATCATGCAACTATACTATACCTAATTTCTAATTGGAATTTCTCACCAACACACTTCACAGGGAAAAGCTCTAAGTGCTGCGGATGGACTGAAAGGTTCCACCACTGGCAAATCATGATGGTCAATTCAGATTGAGCATCACAAACACTATCAGAAGGGGCCAGCTTGTTCTTAGTAGGGTCGTATGTTTTCGGACTTGGGTGAATATCCCAAGCGAGACAACACTACGAATCTTGGGGTGGAACCTGATTGTCTCCGCGCGTTTTCAAGGCCATGCGGACGCCAAATTTCAAATGATGGTTGGGCTTTGGGGGATTGGTCCGACACGATCATGTGGCTATGGGTCAATATTAACCAACCAACTAATGGAGGATTTACCAACAATAATAAAGGAAAACTATGGTTAATGATGGGGAACCAGGGGTACGGGGTTTTGACCCATAGCCATGTTTTTCATTTTCTGTCGGAAAACAGAGGTACCAGGAATGGTGGACAAAGCATGACAAAGCAGCAAAATCATGGGTCGAGAAATGCTCGGAACATCGAAACAACAAGAATTTGACGCGCTCAAATCCCTACTAGAAAAAAACAACAACATTGAGTATATTGGGGAGTCTCTCAAAAAAGGGGACCCCCGAAAATCATCCTCTAAACATCACTTGTAGTTTTGAACCAGCTTTTTTTTTGATTTTTCATCCGTCAATCATCCCCAAATCACCATTTTTGGGGGATCGCCTGTTTTGAATTTTCATTGACCTTTGGGGCCTTGGTAGCGCGGCAGCCATTAAGGGGGCCCGAGGTTGTACAGTGCTGAACAGCCACGATTCATTGGACAAATGGTATCAAATGTGGTTTCTCGAAATAGGGGACCCCCAAATCATCCTCAATCAGTGATTCTTGTACCCCATTTTGAGAAACCACCAGATAATCAAATGATAGCATGGCACGGCCCTTGCACGACGAAGCTGTTCGTCTTTCTGGCTCTGTAGAATTGCAGCAAACTCTTGGTTGCAGTGGCAGTTTACTGCACGCCTTGCTTCTTCTTTTTCTCCTTGTTGTTGTTGTTGTTGTTGTTGTTGTTGTTGTTGTTGTTGTTATTGCTGTTGTTGTTGGAATGTTTGGCGGTTCCCGCTGTAAAGCAAGTGGCAACCAAACGCATTCCATTTGCAGCATTTGTAGTATATAGATTGGCTCGACTGCGGCATCTTTTTGCAGATGACTTTGCCAGTTAAGATTACCTGTCGATTCGTATATGTGTATGGGTAATTGAATGCACAGTCAGTTGTCAGTGCAAGTTAAATTGCTGTCAAATCAGTGTTTACTGAGTGCAGATCGTTTGATGAGGACATCTACCTTCAAATCTGTTGGTTTCCCTAGATGATCATAGCGTTCGGAACTGCCTTGGGATTAACAACGGTCAAGCATGGTTGGTGGTGGTTCCTTCTGGTTAATAGAACTCTCCTAAGTGCAATGTTCTTGATGATTAATCAGGGTTACTTGGCGTTTAACCAGCAGTCTTATTTATGTCCGATTGGTGGCACACATATTCGAAAACCAGTGATTGATTGTCAGTCCTCATTTCTGTTGCTGCCATGTTCAGTATTGGATATTATCAGTCACTAGATACATTTATTTCAATGAAGGATACCATGCACATATGTAGACAACCACTGATCTTATTGGATAACCATTCATTGACTCTTAGTCAATGGTTACTCTCATTTCTATCCCTGCCTTCCACAGTGTTTGAGTCCAGGCGCAGTCTTCTCTTGCAAGATCACTGCAGAATTCTCCATATCGTAGCGAACCTCGTGATGATACCCAGCACGGGTTCAAGGAAATACACTGCCTGCATCTGAACAGCAAGGCCGGTGTGGAGATGATGTCTCGCTCTAAGTGGTATATTTTGACAAAATGATGTAAGATGTCCATAAGTTTGTTTAACTGGTGATAGATTAAGCATGTCATATCACCTGTTTATCACCTGTTGTATTACCAGTTGTTTAACTAGGCATTTTCATGCCCAACAAACTTCTTTGGCTCCTCCCAGCCATGCAGCCATGGCTCGACTCATCAGCTGAGGTCCAAACCCAAGGTTTCAGAGCGAAGCCTGTGTCCTTCGGCGTGAAAACCCATCGCCGGCTGGGAAATCATCAACCCGAATCAACCTTTGATAGATTTTGTAGCTAATTAAAGGTTAAGCCAAGAGTAAGGGTTGGTATCAAGGGTTTAGTAGGGGTTAACACACTGGGTGTTTCATATAGCTTCGTACTACCAAATCATGTGGGATAATCACCAATAACACTGGTTCAACAACTACTAGTCATGGGGGGTTCGACCTAGCCAGGAACTCGGGCCTCCAAGCCGTTGTGGTTGGTAAATTGCTGAAATGGTTCATGGAACTGGATGATCAGGTCACAGGTCCCCCAGGACTTGAGAAACGACGTATGCTTCATCCACGACCACGGGTGGGTGCCATGATGCACACGCTACATGAGGTGCCTTAATGAGATTCAGCAAGGTCTACTACTGTGGAGCTTAGAGAAAGAG